>WAAE01023899.1:0-99717 GCA_013400495.1 Nicator chloris
GCAAGCTTTGAGACAAACAAGGTGAAAACAGTAACTTGATATTAGGATGAAGTTAACCATTTGTTAAATCTGCCTGGGCCATGTCATCTTTGGATGCAGAAGCAAATTGGTAGTGGGTCAGATCAGAGGAATGGGAATGGAAATGGGACTTTTGCACTATTACAGATAGTACCAGCTTCAGGATGTAATGCAGTCATTGATGCACTCTGCTGATGCCTGGTTACTGAACAGTCAAGTTGTCTTGAAACAATTCTCTTCACTGAAGAACCTCACAGTTCTGCTTAAGAGCTTGATTTTCTATAATGTTATTATTATGTATTATTATTATTTAATGAGAATCTTGCTTTATAGCTTTTACCAGGTGATTAAAAGCACAAACTCTACGAAGAGCCTCTGGTTTGTGGTTGTGCTCAGCTGGGTTCTGCTGCTGTTCTGCACCCACAGCTTTCCTGTGTGCAAGTTTCCATCTGACACTAATATCTGACATTCCTTGCAGTTCTTCCTTACCCTCTCTGCCCATGTCCTCTCTGTATTGCATTATTGTCCTCCTTTTCACACTGCTAATCCTGTGATCAACTTTGTTTTTATTCTGTCACAGGGTTGTTTTGCGTCAAGCTTAATCAATGATAATTATAACCTTCCCAAGGTCATTCATTATGCATCACCTTTCTTACTGAGTGATTTCAACTGGTGGAATTAATTCCCCCCTCCCTCCCATCTGTGACACTTTAAATATTTTCCTTTGCTAAAATCACTGTATATTCTTTTGGCATTTGTCTTTTACTAGAACTTGCAACTAGAATATAGGTTCTGTTGTATGCAGGTATAGATTCTAGTCAAATTTGGTAATCTTTTTTCGTATGTAATTTTATACTGATTTTCTGGAAACCAAGTGTAAATACACTCTTGTGTTTTTCGCTTTGTACTCATGATCTAGTGCTTGTTTCTAAGGTACTTATCAGTCCTATTTCTTAATTGGCACCATTTTTGCAATGCAACCCACGTTGATTTAGATCTGTACTTTGGATACAATTGAAAAGAATATTGTAGCCTAGTTACTTTCCTTTTCAACCCTGTTGTAGCATTGCCTCAAAGTACTCACGTGATACCTACCATGTCAAATTTCCCAAATATCTAATGTATTTCAGGTATTTTCTTTCAAATACATATTAAATCAGTTTTCCTCCCCTCCTTTAAATCCTTTGCTTTCTTGCAGGAAAACAACTTTGGTAAATAACTGTATGTTTCCAGGGCAGTTTCACTTAATTGTTCACTTTTTTCCTTTTCTTTAGAACCTGTTTTAAAGTACGACCTAAACCTTCATAAGAGCCATCACTGTGATTAAACTGTTCTGGGATCCTAAGAGCCAAGTGCATTTAACATGGGGTAGATGCTGATGTTCCCTCAGGACAGGTCTTTGTTCAGACACACAGACCTCAGGTGCTGTACAGGTACTCAGGGGACCTGTGGATCAAACCTAAGTGAAAGCTCTTGACTCTTTCAGGTATTCTGAATGACTCAATTTATATCCACTTGTCCTTCACAAAAAGAAACCCTCATGAGGCTGCACAACAACACATTGACCATGTGAAGAGAAGAAAATTGACAGAAAACAACAGAGTGGAAACTTTGAAAATGACCAGCTTAAATGACCAGCTAAAGCAAAATCCATGGCCTTTGGAGAAGAGCATATTTGAGAGTCTACCTCCCAGACTTCGTAAAGGTGCATGCTTCAGGCTGTTTCCTGTAACTCTGAGTAGCAAACTTTGATTTTTTTTTTTAAATATTAATTCTTAGATCTATTGCTTAGAAGTTCTGGATAATGTTTTTTTTCTGTGTGGAATGAGTTTGTGTTCCCATATTTTAAAATATCATAGAGAAATTTGTGTTAAGAGTGCCCTGAGATTAATTCTTTCATTTTCTAACTGATGTTTATTCAGTAACACTTGATAATGTTGACTGGATATTACAAGACTCTGAGAAAGTTGTTGAAACTGCTTTCAGATAGTGTAACATCTTTTCCCTAATAATTATTCTTAAGCACTGCAGGAAGCTTGTAAAGAACAGAATGGATTCTATGCTCAGTTCTCTAAACTCTTCCCCATGCGGGTGATATCCTACCTGATGCTGCCATACACACTCCCAGTGGAGTCTGCTTACTCAGTTGCTTTACGGTAAGGAACTTGTAAACAACTCTTTTAGAATTATCATCATTTTGGAAATGTACCCATTGACAGCTTTTTCAGTGTTGGAGGCATTCTGGGACTCTGTAATTCGGGTGGTAACTGTCAAAAGATCCATTATTTCTACCTATGTGATGCATCCTTCTAAAGCCTATATAATCCAAGGCTAGATAAAGAAACATATTAAGAAGATTCTTAAATAACACACTCATATTACTAATAGCTATCTTGTAATTGCTCAAAAGAAGCACCCTTAGTTGTGCTTTCCAGTACATTCTTCTTTATTCTGCAGGGGTATCTGAACTCTCTCCACATCCTTCTTGTGCTTCTTTCTGAAGTCAGGAGTGAAATCCACTGTTCACTCACCATATGAATTCTCTTACCAGTTTTGTTTAGGTTGACTGAAAGTTGTGCTCTTGAAGCAGGGCTTAAATTGATAAGTTTCAACTCTTGTCAAGGAGAAGTTATGCTCAATGAATGCACCATGAATCCTAAGGTTTTTGCTTGCTTAAGGGAATTCCAGTCCTTGTGCAGCAGATATAATGACTACCGTTAGAAAATCTTGAAAAATCACTTCTGGTAATCTAACCATATAGAACTCCAGTGAAGTATTTTCTGTGCCACTGAATGTGGCACTTCTGTGCCATTTTTGGGGAAGAAGCAAGGTTCCCCAGATTTCTCTGTGGGGTTTTCTTCCTTGTCCCACTTTGATGTAGCTGACTCCTGTTAAGGGTATCATAAGGAAAAAAAGTACATTTGGGACATTGTTCTTGTTTTGCCTTCTCTTTGTTGTTCTGTTGTGCTTTTCTTTTGTTCTTCCTTCCTCTTCCGTGCTTTAAACTGAGCAGAAAGTTCCTACCACAAAGATCTTGGGGACAGGAATATTTTGCAGGATTCCTGTGCTGGTCACAGCGTGTGGAATGCACACACTGGTCAGCCACTCAGATATGCAGTGATTTGTGCTGCCCCTTTTCTTAGCTTGTAGAGGAGAGATGAGAGGGCTACGTGGGAATTCAGGGAGGTTGAGAAGAAATGGACACCTTGGTTAGGGGAGTTGATTTGGGGTGAAAAAAGCTGTTTTGGATGTGGGGCAGGGTGTGTAAAGATATAACATAAAGATTAAATCTCCTGCTTACAAAAGGTGTGTTTTGGTTTTGCCTGCAGGTTGGTGAACTGGTTTCCTGACATGCCTGCTGATGTTCGATGGATGCAGGAGCAGCTTTTTCGGATTGCTGCCACAGTTTATGCCCAGGCTAAAAGCAAGCTGTTCTGTACAGCCAGGTAAGGTAGAGTGCTGTGCATGCAAATGATGACACAGTTTTAGAAATTCTCTCTTTTTGGAATCAGTTAGAGCCTTTTCTTGAATAACACTAGTTGGATTGTGAGGCATCTGTCTGAGCAAAAACGTAGTTCTTGGTATATATTTGCTATTCATCCTACTGTCCTCTCCTCAGTTACTTGATAGCACATGTAATCTAATGTCTTTTCTTCCTTCTTTCCTTAATGGTATTTCTGATTCCTTTCCACAATAAATTTGGGGATCATCACCAAGTGCTTTTACCGTTATTTAGCAGTTTCTCATATTCCAGACTTAGCAGTCCTGAGTCTCTTCATCTGAGACAGGCTTTGGGAAGACACAGAATCACAAGTTTGTCTCAGAAATAACTTCTAAGAAGGATTCTTTGGTCATTGCATCATGATTAAACACAAACACTCTTTTTCTTCTTGTGGAAAAGCAGCTCAAGCTGTGTTGAAGTGTCTGTGTATGACAAGTTGAGGTATTTTTATTTGTGAGAGGGGTTGTGGCATGTTGTTTTGTTGGTATTCTGTTGTTTGGATTTTTTTTTTCGCAAAAGCACTGCAAAAGAGAAGAGAAAACTTAAGAAAAAAAATAGGGTATTCTTGGATAAAACTTCAGTTTCCTGTGTCTCAGATTGGAAAAGGCTAACTTGGTGATTCAGGTGCTGGTTTAGAGTGTACACAAGTTCTGTTACAGTTGTTCAGGTTGGTGATAACAAGCTGATTGTAAAGTGGAATGCAGAGATGGCCTTCAGGAAGATGAATATCTGTATTTGCTCCTTGTAAACATGACAAAAATGCCATTGAAACACTAATAATCCCCTTTCCTTCCTTTTTAAACAGGAAAGAGAATTATGCATCACTAAGAAAATGTCAAACTGTCCCATCTACTGTGGAATTTCGTTCTTCATACTGCCACCTTAAAATGCCTCACTCTGCTGCACACATTGAGAGCTGGCTCTGGGAATCTTCATGCATCATGCACTCAGCTATGAAAAATGCTCCTGCTGATATCCAGGAGCAGTCAGACTTAAAGCCCTATCCTAATTTCCTCCCAAATCCTGATGAGTCTGCGATGGACATAGATGTTGACTCTTCCTCAGAGACAAGTTTCCAAACTGCTCCAGAGTATTAATTGGGAAGTAGATTCCTCAGTTTCCAAATTTGAAATTTGGCAGAGAAAATTAAAACCTAGACTAGGGATCACTTTGTTTGTTGCCAATAAGTCTTGGGAAATTACTTGTTTACAGCTTCCTGACAAATCTGCCTTGGGAATTTTACTGTTTTAAGGATTATAAAAACAGTGGCTGCTATACTAAGTAACAGATTATAGCTCTGTTGAAGCACCAGCTCAATCAGCTGTACTAAGACTTGTAGTTAAACGATGTCTCTCTGGAAATAAATCTTTTTAAAAATTACTTTCAGCATAAAAATGTAAATTCTGTAAACAGATTGTTAGACAAGCAGAGATGACAGAACATTTTTTAAAATGTAATTCTTAACAATAATATGTGTTAGGATTACTTTTATAGCACTTAAATGAAATTGGAATTTTACTCCCTTAAGAGGAATACAGAAGTGAGTTTCTTAGTGGCCTCCAGTGTCCATTGGCCTTATATTTAAACATTCTGTTGTGTTTATGGAAAGTTGTCTGCACAAGATACTGTAGGAACAGTATTATTCTAGGTTGTTGTATGTACTCTGCAGTTCCTATTATCTTTCCTCTGTGTCTCTTTCCCTCCTGAAACACTTCAGGCAGAAATAACATGAGAAATGGGGCACCTTCCCCTGGACTGCAAACAAGCACAGTTGCAGTGACTTCAGAGGACTTTTTATATTAAGTTCAAAAAAAAAAAAGACTTAATACTTGATCAAGTATTGAAAAGTAGGTAAAATAGTGACTGTGGTGAGTAGCAAACAGTATGTGGAGAACGTGTTAAACTTTACAGATGTTAACAAAAATCAATGTATAGCAAGTGGTGAATGATGTTTAGGTTGTCTCTAATGCTTGCCCGATCATTTTTTTTTTTTCCCCTCCAGTTTCAGAGATTTTTCTTTCCTTCTTTCACTTCCCTGTTGCTAAAGGAAGAAAAAGGAAGGTGTCCCTCCTGTGTCAGTGAGGTACGATAACCCAAAGGAAGTTTCCCAAGATTGTCAGGAGCAGCAAAATTGTAAGACTTGGTGGAAGTATCAATATTCAGGGAGCTCTGCAGAGGTCTCAAAGAATAGGTTGAACATTTAGCCAAATCAGACCTCTATTGAGACTTGGCAGCTTAAACCATTTCTACGACAAAGGTTCTGCATGATTTTAACAAAGACAATGCATTGGTGGATGAGGGCATCTGGGAAGGAAAGTGATGTTAGGATTATTTACTGTTCTGATGGCTGATCAGGTCTTGTATAATTTTTAAGTAGAAGGAAACAATGACTTTAAAGTTGATTTGCACATGTGTTTGGGGGGAGTGTGTGACCTTGGGAAGCTTCTCATTCAAAAGAGGGAATTCTGTGCAACCAGGGAAGAGCTGCTTGAAGGCCTCTTGTCCAGGGAAAGGGGTTGGATTGTGCTGCTCAGGAGCTGGGACATGGGAGTGTGAACTTTGGGCAAAATATAGTGCTTGAATTGGGTCTGCCTTTCAAATAGTCTCTCAGTTGTGATTTCCCTTATCTTGGAGTGCTGCATTTTACAATAGTCAAATGGATTTTAGGTTGGGGAGGAAGTACTGAGCTCCGTATTTCCATACTCTACAAGGCTGGTGCTACTTTACTTCAACTCTTCTGTTCATTTCTTGGGTGTATATATCATCAGACTTGCAAAAAAAAGTTGGAATTGTTACACGAACTACAATGAAAATATACGAGATCTGTTTTAAATTGTCTTCCTTCGTTAGTTTACCAGTTTGTGTTAGAATTGAAGCAGGAATGCCAAGTTTTGCTTCTGTCTTTGTTGGAATACTTCTATTAACTACATTTAAATCAACCTTAACCAGTTTTTCTGCTGGGCACAGCTCCCATTTTGTCTCCTTTTTCTAAAATAAAAACACAATGTCTCCTGTTACCATGGCCTCTGAGCTTTCTTGAGTGTAATTCACCCTAATGCAACTTAAATCATTGATGGTTCTGAGGTGTTTTTGTAAGAGTACTGCTATGAAGTTTGAGAGATGCTTGTTCATACTCCAGCTGGACCTGGATGTCACCTTGATTTAAAGTTTTTTGGGGTTTTTTTGTCTTTTTTTAGTTTTTTGGGGGTTTTGATGGGATTTTTTGTTCGTTTTCTGCAATCAGTTATTTTGCAAATACCTTGTTACCTTTAAACAGAAATAATTAAAAACCAGAGAAAGTTGGGTCTGAAGGGAGAAAAACAATGCATTGTTTCTGAGCTAAAACTAACTTAGCAGATAACGAAATAGAAATATTATAATAATAACAACCTATTAAATAATTCCTTCTATGAATAATAAAAGATAACACTTAAAATATTTATATTAGAGATACTTTAAAACATATAAAAAATAGATCAGTAATGTAAAGTATAGCTAGTATCTATAAATATATAAATGTAAATATAAAAATGAAGTATAGAAATATCTAGAGATAACAATTTAATGTAAAATAATACTGGTAATAATAATAATAATCACAACACCAACAATTTTAAGTAATTTACAACACGAGCTTTCAGTTTAAAGTGCCCAATCTGATTGCCTGGGTTTGGGACGAATCCAGCAGGTTTGGGATGAAACACGTGCGTTTGGGGTGAATCCCGCGGGTATGGGATGAATGTCCTGGGCTTGGGGTGAAACAAACACGTGAGTTCGGGGTGAATCCATACGTTAAGGGTGAAACAAACACATGTTTGTGTGAACCTCCTGGGTTTGGGATGAATTCCGCGAGTTCGTGTGAATCCCGCGGGTTTGGGCTGAATTCCCGGGTTTGGTGACCCCCGGCCGCCGGAAGCGCTCCCCTGGCCCCGCCCCTTCCGCCGTCCCGGCCAATGGGCGCCGGGCGGGGCCGCCTGTCATGGCCGCGCCCGCGCTGCGGCCCTGAGCACCCCGAACCCGCCGGAGCAGCTGAGGCCGCGCCCGCGCCGCCGCCGCCGCCATGGGCACGGTGCACGCCCGGGTGAGCGCCGGGGCCCTGGGGATCCGCCGGGGCGGGACCCGCCGGGGGTGGGACCCGGGCACCCTCCCCGGGGCCGCCCGAAGGTCGCACGGCCCAGCGCTCCCCGCCGCGACCTTCGGGCCGGGCACAGCGCGGCCGGGAGCGGGGCTGGCGCTGCGATCGGGGGCCATGTCCCGCCTCAGCCGCTCCGAGGCTCCGAGCCCGCCGCGTCTGGCACAGCCGGGCCGGGGCAGGGAGAAGGGGTCGGAGCCCGTGCCGGTGCTAGGAGACGCCTTCCCTTCCCAGCTCATTTCTTGGTGTTTTTATAGAATCGTGAATACTGACGTCTCGGAAGCGACCTTTTTGATCATGTGGTCACACGTCCCTCCTGCCTTGGGCAGGGACACCTTCCACTATCTCAGTTTGCTCAGAGCCCCGTCCAACTTGACCTTGGACACTTCCAGGGATGGGGCAGCCACAGCTTCTCTGGGCAACCTGTGCCAGGGCCTCAGCACCCTCACAAGGGAGAAAAATTTCTTCCTAAGTACAAAATTCCTTCCTATAGAAATACTGTCTCTTTTTCAGGTCTCTCTTGAGGCTTTCCTGGAGGGAAATTACTATTTCCCAGAGGGAAATTTATTCTGTTTTCATTTCTCCAATCTCATTCTTGCCAGTCCACCCCCCTGGGAGGTGAGCTGGCAAGAATGAGATTGGGGTAATGAAAACAGAATGAAAACGACCCAAACCAAACAAAACCCCAAACCAAGCAGCTGAAAAAACACAGTGCAAAGAGAAGCGCTCCTGGTGAGAATTGGAGGCTGGAGCGTTGCATTGCTTGGAGAGGGCTGAAGGGCCTCACATGCCTGAAATCATTGTGAATAGATCCATAAATCTCCAAATCCTTCCACCAGTGCCTATAGAAGAAACATGGAAGTCTAAGTGTTCAGTTTAAGGCTGAAGAACAGTGCAGGGAGCTACCTCCAGTTAAGGCTCCAGAGTGTATAAATACAGTGACTAATGTAATTTCTGTTTCAAGGGTTTTTTTGCTTCTATTCTCTGTTTTGTGTCCATCTGTGGTGTGAACTGCTAGAGAATATTGTGTGGATACAGAGTGTTTCACACTTGCCTGAAAATTGAGACAGTGAGTGAAGCTTCTGTCTTCCTTTAACTGGATTTTGATATGCAACAGCAATTTACTGTTCAGGAAAGCAGATATTCCAATAAGTCTTATGTTAGGACTTTTTCAGGTATAATAAATAAAGCCATGCTTTGTTGGATTAAAGTGTTTGGCTCTGATGGTCAGAGCCTGAGGTTCTGGAGCCTTATTTGAAAGGTTACTTGAAAAGAAATACTGAAATATAAAGGCAAATAAATACATGCAAAGCAAACTAGCATTCTGAGAACACACTTTTTATTTTCTTGTTCAACATTCAAACCCTTCTGCCCCCTAAAACCCAAACCAGAGAAGTGACAGCCTGATTTTTTGAGTTTTGTTGGTTTTTTAAGAAGGTAGAATTCATCTTTTTACACAGGAAGCTTGTCTTAAAAGTTAAGGCTATTTTTTGGAAGAATGCAGAGTATTTTTTAGAAATCATTCAATACGGGAGCTATTTAGCTTTCGTTAAAAACTTCAGCAAGCAGATAGGGGTCAAGTGTTCTGGTAATTCCTTTCATTTTAGTTCTCTTTTGTTTTTTTTTCTCTTAGGATTTGATGAGTACACTGTTGAGAACCACAGGTTTTTCTGATTTATTAAAGGCACAAATGATAACTCCGTGTACCCTATTAAATGCGGTTTTCTTTTATGCTTTCAGAGTCTGGAGCCTCTTCCAATGGCTGGGCCAGACTTTGGTGCCTTGGGAGAGGAAGCTGAACTGGTTGAAGTTGAACCTGAGACCAAGCAGGAAATTCTTGAAAACAAAGATGTAAGTGCCTGAGCAATATCCTGACTTTTTTGTGGAGATTTTTAAACAATTGGCAGTAATAGTAGGTTGCTGTTATTTTGGTGTTTTATTATACATGAATACATAGAGTCATACTGATATTTCTGATAGAGGTAGTATAATCTGCATAGTCTCTTTTACAAACTCTGGTATAGAAGTATAGAATCATAGAAATTTTTAGGTTGGAAAAGACCTTTAAGATCACAGAATCTTAACTATTAACCCAGCACTGCCAAGTCCAGCACTAAACCATGCCCCAAGTGCCACATCCACATGGTTTTTAATCCCCCCAGGGGTGGTGACTGCCCTGGGCAACCTGTTCCAATCCTTGACAACTGTTTGAAGATTTTTTTTGACATTTACCCCTGAAATTATAATTCACTGAAAAGTTTGGAAAAATAAGGGAAATGCAATTGCTGAAGTCTGTTTGTACTGGGTAACGTGGAAGGTGCTGTGATTTTTTACAATAAAATTGTCCTAAATGGTTATATATCAAGATGAAAAACCTCATAATGGGCGTGATTTTCAGCTGCATTTGAAACTGCACTGCTTCTGTGGTAGTGACAATTTTAATCATCACTTGCTTGATTTTCTTGTACATTTGTTTGATTTTTTTCTTCTAATTCGTTGAATGTATAGCTGATAAAAGAAGTAGCAAACAACTACGACTAACTACATAATTCTATCTTATGTACTTAATACTTGTGGACAAAGTAGTTGCTTCTTTGTCCATAGGGCTTTTACAACTAAAACCCCAGCAGCTGCAGTCTGTCAGGGCTTCTTCTGCTACAACCAGTGTTAGTTTTGGTGTTAGAGATCTCTTTTCTCTCATTTTTGTGTTCTGGGAACAACGTCCCAGAATCTTAGGTAGCACTGATTTCTGATAGTGTAGGTTAGCAGGAATTAGTTCTAGGAATCATCAGCGTTTCTCAAAATAATTTTTGTGACTGGTGACTTTGATCCTCATTATTAGATGCAAATCCAGTACTTGTGTGTAAAGATTTGTTGTGTTTAGGTGGTGGTTCAGCATGTGCACTTCGATGGACTTGGAAGGACCAAAGATGACATTATCATGTATGAAATTGCTGATGTTTTCAAGGCAAAAAATCTCATTGATGTAAGTGTTGCAGTGAATAACAAACTTGCTGTTTAAAAATTAATTAAAATTTTTTCTCTCTTTTTCCTGCTTTGGGCTACTCCCTTCAGACATGGGACAACTGTCAAGAACAGGGGCCCCTTAAATAAGTTGTAACTACTGGAACCTGTTTGAATCATTGTTTGACCTATTAAAGTAATTAGGAAGTAAACTAACAAAAGGTATGAAAGTATGGAGCCAGATGCTCTGGGTTTAAATTATTTCTGCAGATGCAAGTGTTGAAGTGGTTGTGTTCTGTTTTGAAGGTGCACGTGTGTCTTTATATACAAAATCTGTGAATATTTTATAATTTAGCTGCCTGTTAACTAATTTATCCTCGTTATTTTTTGTTAATCTGGAAGACTCAAAGGGACTAGATTAACTTGAAAGCCCCTTCCAACCCAGATATCCTCTGATTCTATGACTGAGCTACTTTTTTCATGCTGTAGGTAATGAGAAAATCACATGAAGCTCGTGAGAAGTTGCTTCGTCTCGGAATCTTTAGACAGGTGGATGTTCTGATTGACGTCTGCCAAGGTGTGTATTCCCTCATTAATCCTCACCTTTTTTCTCATGTATTCATACCTGTAATATGTATTTCTCTATGTAATAGGCTGGACATTTTTTGTGTGTGTAACTTAGTCTTGTATACCTTTATATGTGTTTTAGATAAACATGTGGGTGTGCTGTGGATACAAATGTATCTACATCAGTTATCCCTGTGAAGGAAATCTATTTGCATGTGTTTTCATCTATGTGTATGTATGTATGTAATATTTATATGTAATATTTTAATATAGCTTGTCCTTGAGTGAATTTTCAACATTTAAAATAATTACAGTAAGCTTTTCTTAATCCATAGTTTCAGGGAACATGTGAGGGACAGCTTGAAAATATGTCCTGTACTTGTACTGCACATCACATTGACATGAAATGATTAAAGCCAGTTATCCTATGATTGAATCAAATTCTGCACTCACATCCAAACATCCTTTTCTCAAGCCATTTCACTTTGGAACGTGGACTTTCATTATGCCTTAACTCAGTTTTCAAATAATTCAAGCAACCTGTCTGCAGTTTTAAAAATAACTCTTTAGAGGTAACATGCGCGTCATTTATTTCTTTAGGAGATGATGCCCTTCCAAATGGTTTAGATGTGACCTTTGAGGTAACAGAATTGAGAAGGTTAACTGGGAGCTATAACACCATGGTTGGCAACAATGAAGGCAGCATGGTATGGATTATTTCAAATTATTAGTGATGCCTTTTGATATTCCTCTTACTTTCAGTTTCAAGCCTAGCAAGGAATTTGGTGATCCAGTCTTGATCCAGCCATATTAAGACATTGTCAGGCCTTTGTGTCAGGCTTTCATTCAGCAAAAGCCTATCTTGAGTTGGCAAGCAATGCTGTAGCTTCCAGCTCAGCATGTTAGTTTTTCAGTTCTTGAAACATCTTAAATTATTTCTTGCTACTATTCAAGATGTTTCATCTACTGGAGAGATTAATAAGGAATTTGGCATTTTGTTTCTTTGAGATATACTTGAAGTATTTTTTTTCTCAGTCAAAATGCTTTATATTTGACTTAGAAATTGTTCTTGTCTTTTAGCCCAGTATCAGTTATTTTGGGCTGTAAAACACAAGGTGTTCATGAATTCTACAAGCTTTGGAACTTGTTTTCATATGACTCAATTAAGGATGCATCAGATTAAAATCTTGTGTGAACAATATTTACAATATTTAAAACATTAAATATTTTCTTGTGTGAAAATATTTAATTGCCACGGGAAGTACCAGCTGTACTGCTGGTCTGTGAGCAGATTGTGCTTTCAGGTGCTCTTCTGCACCCTTTTTGGCTTCTCACTTGCACAGGGCAGCTGTGCCTGGGGCTGGTGGATAAGCCAGATCAAGGGACTCATCCTTTTCCTCTTAGGGGTATTTTTAACCTGGATAAGATCCCGCATGACTCAGGTGATGGTGTTTTGTTTGTGCAAGGAGAGTTGGAACTGGGTGAGTTGAGAGCTGCTTATGCAGCTCCACTGGCAGGAACCAGGCCCAGGGTGTTGTGGCCTGAAGGAAACCAGCAGGGAATCCTACCTGTTGCTTCCAGTGCTGCTCAAAACTGACTGGAAGCTGCTTGGGTTTCTCTTTTTGTGCTCAGCTTCCTCTTCTATTTGATTTTAATTTATCACAGAGAAGTAAAGCTTGTGAATGATCTAAAAGCATGACTTGTGTACAGTGATATTGGCAAGACAGATTATGGTCCCTTACGAGTTGAATAGATTTATTTATTCTAATCCCTTAAATTCAGCTGAAGCTTATACATCTAGTACTTCATACCAAAAGCCTTTTCTCTTTATGGCATAATAACCATCATTACAAAGCTCAGGTTACTGGTTTGCTTCCAACAGCTGTCAGACAAAGGCAGTCAGGATTTGGGAGTTTTTTATTATTCTTTTCCAACAGAACACACAACAATAGTACAGTGGTAGTGTCTGTGTTGGGAGGAAACCTGCTCCATCTTTTCTGCCAGAGGGCCAAGAGGTGCCTGAAGGATGCAAAGAATTTGTGTCAATATAGGCAAAAGTGTTTCAGTAGTTTCTGGAGAATTGTAGAATTGTGTTGTACCACCATCAGATCTGGTTGCAAAAGGCTCTTACTGCTCCAAACAAACCTACAGGGAAGTGGCTCCTTAGTGATAATTTTCCCTTGCTTTGGTTCTCATGAACCCTCCCTGACAGGAGTTTTTCCTGAGCATCAGTGGCAGAGTCTGCAGTTGCAGAGCAGCTTCTTGTTGTGCCCAAGATTTGTTCTCCAGGGCTTTGAGACAGACTTGGAGATTTTGCTTGAAGTAACATCAGTACTCATGGCTCAGTGAGAGTGCAGATAAAGTCAGCAGCTACTGAACAGCAATAAAAGTTGGATATTTGATTGTAACTTGCACTGTTGGCTTTTTCTGCCAGTGCAGAAAAAACTAACTGAGAAAAAAAACCCATTCAGTTACAAGTATTTTTAAGTATCCTAATTTCTAATTCTCATGATTTCCTTGTCTTCAGCATATGATTAAGATGCAAGACAGCAAACGATTTAAAATGTTATGATATGGGGTTTTTTTGTTTGTTTGTCTAGTTTTGGGGGTTTCCTTATTTATTTTCTTCAGGTGCTTGGGCTCAAGTTGCCAAATCTCTATGGACGTGCAGAAAAGGTGACTTTCCAGTTCTCCTATGGAACAAAGGAAACTTCATACGGCCTGTCCTTCTTCAAACCACAGCCTGGAAACTTTGAAAAAAAGTAGGGGATGCATTTTTCAGTACTTCCATTTTTAGTGAAGGAATATAAAACAATTAATAAGATCTTTCATTAAGAATTACATTTATTCTTTCCTGAGGGTCTGATCATGATGTAGCAGAGCTGATTACTTAAATTTTTGTGGTTATTCAGAGCTATACTTTAAATAGTTTCCCTTTCTCACCTGCCAGTAATGTTGTGTTTCAGTTTTTCAGTTAATATATACAAAGTAACTGGACAGTTCCCGTGGAGCTCTCTTCGAGAAACAGACAGAGGAGTTTCAACAGAATTTAATGTGAGTGTAGCACAAGTGTAACCCATGCTTTATTTACATTTCAGCTGAGCTCTTGGTTTACTTTTTGGATGATTGAATCACTCATGCACAGGGCTGACTTCTCTTTATTTGAAAGAGGTCAGTGATTTGAAAATGACAGAGGTTGTGCATCTTGGATTTTTTGTTACAATTCAATCTCATTTTGGCCACATAAAAAAGCCAATATGTTTTTCTTCAATTTTTTAAAATTATCATTTCAGAGAGGCAGCTGTCTGCCTAGCTTACTGTATCAGTCCAATTCAAGAAATTTTTCATTTGGAATGGATTAATTAGTGTTCATCTAACTCTCTCGGCTGGAGCAGAATTAGCATAACTCTGAAATGGAAAAGGGTTTCTCTCTGTTTCAAGAAGTTTGGGAAGAAAGCCATAGGCTCAAATATAAAAAATATTTATATTTATTTTTATTGTGTAAAAATTGTTTTCATTACTTTCTCCATTCTTTATTGTAGTTTCCCATCTGGAAGACCAATCACACACTGAAGTGGGAAGGTGTGTGGAGAGAACTTGGCTGCCTTGCTAGAACAGCATCCTTTTCTGTTCGAGAGGAAAGTGGACACTCTCTAAAATCTTCTCTCTCTGTAAGGCTTTTTCATGATAATATTTTAAAAACACATGACTTTGAGTCATCTCATACTTAGAAGTGATACCAAAGGTGCTTTTTGTCTTTGGAGGGAATGTGTTTTCCTTCAGACATCTTTTGCTGTGTTTGGTCATTGCCATGGAGTAATCCAGGGGGCCCAAAGGGAGAGCAGGGAATCACAGCTGGCTGTTAGGCTTTGGCTTGTTCTTGCTCTGTCTCGCCTGCCATCTCTCTTTGCAGAATTGCTTTGTTTTGTAGCAGACAGGAAGAGTAAATTTCATCATCCTAAGCCTTTTGTAAACATCCCAGTCTCTGGTCAGTTGCCATCTTTCACTTGCAGCTTACAAATCGTAGGAGATACTCTTTGCAGGTTGGTGGGTTGCTGTTGGGCTGCTGCTCTGTTTCTGGTGCATGCCATGGGCAGAAGATACAAATGTATGCATTTCAAGTGGCCTGTAAATGTCAAACAAAGCCAGTCTGGAGGGATATTGTTCCCAAATCCATGTAGCTACACTAATCTTAGCTGGAGCTGTGGTTGTCTTCCACTGTTTGTACAGTTTTGGAAGGAAAAGAATGGTGTCACTCCAAGGCATTCAACAGATACGAGAAGCTAACCCAGAGTTTTTTGTTCTTTTCAGCATGCCATGGTCATTGATTCCCGGAACTCCTCAATCTTGCCAAAACGAGGTGCTTTGCTGAAAATTAATCAGGTAGCTTTAAATCACTTGTGCTATTACTGGGGTTTATCTGTGTGTTCCAATAAGTCTTAATTTATCTAATTGATGTTCATGTTAAAAATGTCTAAAGTTAGAAATTAATCTAAAATTGACTAGGAGACAATGTGGACTGGTAATTACATTTTCTGTTTTCTGAGCATGCCTTTTAAAATCTTGAACCTTTTTTATGGTAGAAAATTTTCATTTGTATACCATTAGTCAATGAGCACAGCCTCTCTATCAGCATTAAATTATTTATTAGCTGAGACACTATCCCTGACAGTATTTGCACTACACTTTCAGTGGGTATTAGTGAGCCCTTCTTTTTTAACACTGCCATGCACAGATTGCCAGGCTGTAGTCCTGTTGCTACTTACAAAATTTCTAAGTCTGAGAGTTAAAAATGAAAGTTTGGGTAAAAATAACTCTCCAAGGCGTATGCATGTATCATTTTGGCACAGAAAATGCTTTTCTCTCTTGTTACAATCAGAGCCTTTCTAAAAGCTGGCTTTTCTGCTGTATGGGTAATACTTCAGAAGCATTAATTTCTCTAGTGCTTTAGAGGCAGATTTGAAATGCCACTGGAACTAAAAGTAAGCAGCAGTGAACTGTTGTGAGTGAGAAAATTGGTTGTAATTCAGGGTCTAGGTAGTGTGTCATTTCTTAGATCCTGCCTCTGACACTGAGTTAGTTCAGTCACTTCATGAGAGCTGAAAGTAACAAATTGTCATCCCCTTCTTCACCACGTGAAATCTTCTCAGATCTAGGGAAATACAGTCTTGATTTTCGATGCTGAATTTTCCAGCTCCATTCTATCTTGCCTTCATTTACAAAATGGCTTGGAAAGCAATAGTTTAGTTTGATATTTGGAAAAGAAAAAAATGGTGCTCATTATTCTGAGGTTCATGCATGCCTCAGTTCAAAATTCAGCTGCCTCACCATGCCAGTGTTTCTGTATTTCTGGTAAAGAAAACCACTGCCTGTGCTGATGCAGACATGCTGAACTTTTAGAGGAAAGAAACGTGTAATTCTGTTGCAACTTCTATAAACTTATTTCTTTGCAGGAGTTGGCTGGATATACAGGTGGAGATGTGAGCTTTCTTAAAGAGGATTTTGAATTTCAGTTGAATAAGCCACTTCTCTGGGATTCGGTAATTTTTTAAAAGATATTTTAGTAATTGACTTGGGGTTTTTCTGGGGCTATTAAACCTATGTCTTATGATTATTTTTCACTATTGATTAGGAAAAAGATTGTGAAAAATGGCTGGAGTAGATAACTTGATTTTGTTTTCTGGAAAATGAACTATCTTTATTTTTGACTTTATGTTCCTGCTGTGCACAATCAGTTGAAAAGTGGGAATTTTGGAGAGAACTTGTTTCACAGTTAACCATAAGAATGATTTTCCTTCCAGAAGTGATGCTGGTCATGTCTGTTCTTTGTGGCCTTCCTTAGGAGGAATTTTTCAAAAATGCTTGGAAGTTTTTAAAAAACCTAAAAGTTTTAAAACTTTTATGAATACTCTGTATATTCGTGGTTTAATTTTTTTAATTGAAGTTATGGATATATAACTATTCATCTTGGTGTCATAGCATGTAATTGTTTATTGTGTGTAAGATTACTGGGAAAAAATGGGAAGACTGGTTTCAACAGCATTGATTTAGTATTAGGTGGAAATAGGGTTTTGAATTGAAATACTGAAAAACTGAAATAAGAATTTCAACTTATCCCAGGAATATTTCTAACTTAATTTAGAAAGAAGTTTATCGCATGGAGATCGTGATAAATTCTTCTCAGAGCTAAATGGGGAATTAAACAGCAACTTGCATCATGAAGATTTAAAAGTCAGGGGTTACAATAATTTGTATCCCAAAGGTATTGACTCACTGTCTATCAGTAATACTTCTACCTGGCACATAGGCAGCGAGCAAATGAATAAATCTTTTTATTTCGGTGATTGAGTTGCAAGAATTACTTTTTCTGGATAAAGAGTAACTCTGTATGATTACTTGATGTCAGTACAGTGAGTTGCAGAACGTGGTTTCATGTAATTATAAGGTTAATTTACAGACAGGTTATAATTGTACATTTTTGGCAGCTGCTTGTTGGACTCAGTCTCCTATGGGTTTCAAATTGCCAGGAATAATTGATGGCAGCAGTGTTGTCTTAATTTGAGACATGAAAATTCTCAAGACAAGAGGTGTTGGATGAGGTTGAGTGCTCCCTTAAGCTGTTATGGAAGTAGCATTTGGTTCCAATGTGCTATATTGATGTTTTCAAGGCACAGCACTGCATAAAAGGAAGAGGGCAGCAGCCATCAGGAGTTTCCTGGAAATCCTGTTACAAATCCAACATACAGGGTGTGAGCAGCTGTAACTTTGGGAGACTGATGGGAGCTCTGCCTGAGGAATAAGTACTAATAAACAACTTGTTTTTCTCTCCAAAGGTTGTTTCAGCATCACTCTGGGGCGGAATGTTGGTACCTATTGGAGACAAGCCATCCAGTATAGCTGACAGGCAAGTTTTTAAATGTTTGGGCTTTTTTTTTCCAGTCAACAGAGGTATTTTATATAGAAAACTCTGCACGAGAGAAAAACAGTAGTAGTTCTGAGGAGAATATTTGTAGTTAGCTGTAATTGCATGTTCAAAATCAAACCATTTTCATATTAAGCTGGTAAAAATTTGCTGTGTAGTAGCTCTGCTGCCCATATTTGTGGTTGCAAAATGGAATTTAACACCTGCAAAATTCTGTAGCAGGCATAGGTTTGTTCAGACACAAAGCCATAGTGTGACGCTGTTCACTCTGTTGCCAATTTTGCCTTCTAATGCTGGTGTTTAAAGATCACATTACTAAACCCGTTACAAAGTTACCTTTAGTGAAGCATTAAATTAAATTTATCTGTATTCACTAGGTTTTACCTTGGTGGACCAACAAGTGTGCGTGGATTCAGTATGTACAGCATTGGACCCCAGAGTGAAGGTCTGACACTTTTAAATCCCCTTCCTCTGATAATACTGTAAATATTAGTGTGTCACAGAGTTCTCAGACTTTGTATAACCTGAAAATAGTTACACTCATTCTGTACTTTGAGAAGTGTTATGGCTTTGATCTGTTGTTACAGATTAGTTCACAATGGGGTGAAGCTAGGTAGTTCTTACTTAAGCCGTGATTAATTACTAACTTTGTAAACCATGTGTGTGTTCAGACTTGCACACTTCCAGTGTGTCATTTTAATTAGTAAGCAACCTTCAAGCTGGAAAAGTTCCCAAAACATGGTTACAGCAACAGTTTGTTTGATACAGCCTATGTTCAGGTGGCTTAGGGGAAAGATAATCTGCTCAACAGAGGTGTTTGGAGAGCCAGAAGCTTCCTCCATTCTATTCCTTACTCTGCTGTTATCAGTGGATTCAATATCCAGTCTATTTTGAAGGTAGTTGTTCAGTTGTATCAATTGCCCATTTTTAAAACCAAGGAAAGCATTGCAGAGGTGGTCAGGAGGTAATTTTGATGAACTGCCATGAGTAAGTGCATGCCTTAGGCTGTTCTGATGAGGGAAGGAAGAAAAATGCACTTCCCTTGGAAGGTTTAAAGAAATGTGGAAGTGCTAATTTTTCAAACTAATAGTGGTGAGTTTGGAGGGAGTTGGAAGCAAATGGGACAAGTTGTAAAGGGTAGAAGTGGAATATAAATTTATGGAATGTAAAACAACTTCTGGATGTGTTTTGTACCTTTAACAAGAGATTTTTTTAATATGTTCCACAGTAAATGCCTTTATTCCAACATTTTGCCCCAACAGGTGATTATTTGGGAGGAGAAGCTTACTGGGCTGGAGGGGTTCATCTCTACACCCCTCTCCCTTTCCGGCCTGGCCGCGGAGGGTTTGGAGATCTTTTCCGAACACATTTCTTCCTTAATGCTGGAAATCTCTGCAATCTCAACTATGGTAAGACTCAACAGAATAAAAAACCCTTCTTCTTTTCATATTAAAGTAAAAGGGGAGTTGTTCTGTGTCTATTCACTCAGAAGCACTTTGTTTACTGCATATATTTTGGTGCCTGTCAAAAACCTGCTGCTTTTTACTTACACATTTAACATATTGCCAGTAGTTTATTTAGCTCTCTCCATGATTTCCAGCACAACTTGTAGGAAAGAGAGCCAGGAGGGTAATGGTAGTGTCTGTGAACAGGTGATGTTTGCAGACCAGTGTGTAACTAACACTTGCTATCTTACACCATTCTGAAGGAAGAATGAAAGATGATGTTTTAGTGGGGTTCTGGTGTTTACTGAGATGAACTAAAGAAAAAGTGGTGGCATTAGATGAGGGTGTGGTAGCTGATGGGACTCTTTTTCCTTGCATCCCTAACTCTATTCAGAATACATTTCAGTGTATTAATGTGTGACTTTTCAGTATGATTTCAGTCAGTTTTAGAACATAGTGATATTTGATGTTTGCCTTGATGTAAAAAAGGTGATATCCATATGGGAGGGAGATACTTCAATCAACTTAAAAATAGTAGAGACCCACTAAATCATAGAATAGTATCCCAGAATGGTTTGGGTTGGAGGGGACCTTAAAGCTCATCTTGTTCTCCCACCTGCCTTGGGCAGGGACACCTTCCACTATCTCAGGTTGCTCTGAGCCTCATCCAACCTGGCCTTGGACACTGCCAGGGATGGGGTGGCCACAGCTGCTCTGGGAAACCTGTGCCAGGGCCTCAGCACCCTCAAAGGGAACAATTTCTTCCTGATATCCAATCTAAACCAGATCTCTGGCAGTGTGAAGCCATTCCCCCTTGTCCTGTCACTCCAGGCTCTTGTCAAAAGTCTCTCTCCACCTTTCCTATAAGTTCCCTTCAGGTACTGGAAGGGAGCAGTAAAGACATTGAAGTCTTTAATACTCATTTCCTCCTTCTTGCTAGTAGGTACCCCATAGTGGGACATAGAGACCAGTAACAATCCAACTAAAATCACAGTATGTTTATTCTAGTTCTGCTCTCTTGCTTTGCTGCTCATCCCTTGGTGTTTGGCTGCAGGTGATGGTCCCAGGGCACACCTGCAGAGGCTGGCAGAGTGCATCCGCTGGTGCTACGGCACCGGAATAGTGCTGCGCCTGGGAAACATCGCCAGGCTGGAGCTCAACTACTGCTTCCCCATGGGAGTACAGGCTGGAGACAGGTTGGTTTGGTACACCAGCTTCTTTAGAGGTTCCTGCAATCCTGTCTGCTTTCTCAGGGAGAGTTCTGCCTTGTGGTTTTGTTTAGTCCATACCAACAGAGACATCTCGGTGCTGCTTTCCTAGCTCGCTTTATTCACCTTGGTTTCACAGTTGGGTTAAGACTTTGCTTCCCAAGTGCCAGAGTTCATTTATCTTGAGAGCAGCTGTTGAAATGTGCAAATAGCTGTGCAGCAGCTTCATTTCTCGTGGGGAACCATCACTCAAACAACTTGTGGGGTTTTCTTAAGCCTTCTAAACCCAAATGATTGGATAAATACCTCATTTGATGTCTTTGATAAGTACCTAGTTTAATGTCTTTGCTTGAAAAATTAGAACAAGTTTATAGAAAAACAAAAAAAGAACAAATACATTTCCTGCATCAAGCAAATATTATAATATGCAATATAAAAGCTTCAGGAGGGCTGTTCTTGTCTGTGAGTATTGTGTGAGATATTCAGTCTTTCATACAGGAGGAGGATTATGTTTCTATGGGCAATGTGAATGTATAATAGCAATTTCAAAATTATGGGCTCTATTTGGAAATGTTAGTGCTCCAAATGGATGACAGATAGTCAAAACATTTATTTTAAAAAGCCTTTGTCAGCTAAAACATTGGGAATTTTGGGATAGGAAGAATTGATTTTCATTTCATCAGTACCTTCTATATCACTTACACTGTTTATTGTTTGTTTCTTTTCAGGATATGTGATGGTGTTCAGTTTGGAGCAGGAATAAGATTTCTATAATAGTGAAATATTTTACATCACTAAATGAAATTGTGCTCTGGAGATGAAATCAAGACTATAACATATTTCAAATGGTCTCTTTTCCTTGAAATGCCAATACACAGCTGAGTGATTTACCTCTTGGACTCCACCAGAAACTACATTAAATAATTATGCTCTAAAGGTTCATTGTACCTCTGATTCTTATCAAAGATGGGAGAGTGCTTGTGGGAGTCCATCTTACAGCTTTTAGTTGTTGGTTTTTACTTGAAGTATTAGAGTTGTGTCAGATATTGGATCTTGGATATGGTTCATATCATTAGTTTTATTGGTCTGCACAGCCTTCCCTCTTCCAACCACAAGTCCTCGAAAAAGCTGTTACAAATCAAAAATGATACCATTTTGATGGTTCTGAATGAATCAAAATGTTTTGATTTGAATATATTTCACTATTGTAAATCACCTCTGTTTAAATGCTTCCTGCAATCTGAATTGCATACTGTAAAAATTCAAGTCATCTGTCTGGCATAGTAAATACTAAAATTATAATCTTGAAAGGTTCAGGGCTTTGAACTTCAGGTGTTTTAATGCCCTCAGCAAAGCTGTTGATTTATGTCTTGCAAAAGCAGCTTTGTGTAGCAGTTGGAAAAAGTGACTCCAGACATAGGAACGTGTGGAACTACCTGGTGTGGAACTACCTGGTTTCTCTTTGTGTCTCTCTCCTGACTTGTTGAGATGCTAATTTCACTTCCAAGTCACCTCTGGCTTTATCACTTGGGGTATATTCCAGTTGATAAGGGTGGACTTACTCACTACTTTGGTCCTAACATATTTGGAGGTAGCTGCATGCTAACTATTTTTATATGTATCAACCCTGTGTGGTCATGCTGAGAGAATCTGAACTTGGAGTGCGCTTTCCCTGTATCTACAGTTGTATTTTTTTGTTATTAAGTGTTGGCAGGTTTAAAATCACAATACAAAGAAGATTCTGGGGGAGCAGAACAGCTCATGTATATGAGCTGTTAAACTCCTGTTTTTTTTCTGCTCAGCTAAAGACAGCTTTGGACATGCTGGTACTCGACTTTGCTGAATATGTCAGGACTGCCATGAAAGCTCATTCCCAATCAAGTCAGCACTCAGACTCCACTCCTTTTAGAGAGAACACAATTTTATACATTACTTTAGCATTAGTACGTATTGCTGTTGGTGTAATACTAAATACTAAATCTTTGATAATTCTCTAAAATAGGAAGGCTGAAAACTGGACTGCCTGGATTTGCAGAGCTCTGCTTGATTAAACATCCTTCCCTCCTTATAAAGTAGCAGCAGTAGGATATGAGAAGTTCAAAGTAGTGTGAGTGACAGAAGTCAGCTGTTTCAAATAGCATCATTTGATATAAAAAAAACTTTTTTAGTGTGTTAATCTTACAGATACTGTAGCAAGTACATATTTAACCAAGTGTTTTTGATGATTCGTTTGTTGTTACGAGATAAAATATGAAACTATGTTAAGAATGTCAACAAATGTTATTAGTTTTTTCCAGCACTATTGACATTTTGACATATAAAAATATTTTTAATGTGAATATGTAGATAGTAAAATACTGTTAGGGTTTTCTCCTAGGATTTCAAAGTTAGCTGTATTCTGCTGCCTTCAGAGTTCTATTTTGTACACACTCTGTTTTACTCAAGGCTGCTCAAGTGCCACACTTCAATATGACACAAGAGCCCCAAGCTCAGCTGGCTGTTTGAGAGGGCTCAGCAGTGTTCTGAGTTGAGCAGGCCTAGGGGAAGAGCCCCAAACTCAGTGTGCACACCACACAGCAGCCAGGCCACAATTAAACTTTGAGAGAACTCTATGAGAATCAAGGGAGGAATGGAAGAAACTGCTGAA
Organism: Nicator chloris; assembly: GCA_013400495.1. Taxonomy (NCBI): domain Eukaryota; kingdom Metazoa; phylum Chordata; class Aves; order Passeriformes; family Pycnonotidae; genus Nicator; species Nicator chloris. Next base: position 23,406 of record WAAE01023899.1, read on the forward strand.
GGCTGAAGAGACCTTTTGAGCACATCTTCTGACAGACCTTGCAGTGCCACTCTCCAGAGAATTGTTGAGTTGGATAAAGAGAGCAAAATCATGTTCCATGAGGCTCCACCTGGGTCACTCTTTTCCTACTGGCATTGCACCAGGTTGAAAAGTAACATCTTCTTACAGCATACTACAAGTGCACAAAAGCTATCCAGTACAGAAAGTATGTCTGAATTCCTCTGGAAGAACCATTTGGACCATGTGGTTGCTTCTATGGAATATTGGTATGATTAATATATTTCCATTTAAATTTTGCTGCAGAGGCCCAGATACTTAAAATGGATAAGGCAGAAATCAGAATTCCAGTTGAAGCCCCCTTATTGCTCAGTGGGAGAACAGCTTTGGGCAGATCTGAATGCCTGTTCTTGGTGGTGGTGTTTCTGGCCAGAGTTGAAAGGATAAAAGGAGTAGGGCCTGCAGTCAGAACTGTGATTCAGAGGCTTTGTGTTTGTTTAAATGGACAGTTTTGGATATCAGTTTACCTGTGGAGTATTGAAGATGCTCTTGCTTTTCAAGCATGCCACTGTTAGGATCAGCAAGGTGGCAAGGACTGCCCCCAAACAGCACACCTGGAATGTGCTTGTGGCCTCCTGATTTCGTGTGAGCAGTGCTGAGGCTGTAGGTCCCACCAGGCTCACAGAGTCCCTTCAGCTGTGGTCTTAATTCACTGCTTGCAGCCCCTTCTGGGGGCTGAGGGAGGCCTGGGGAGGAGAGGACTGTTTTGGGACAAGGTTTGAAGGGTCTCAGTGATGTGTCAGGGTACCCACAAGCCTGTGAGAAGGTGGCAGTAGCATGTCAGAAGTATGGCAAATATTTCCATCACCACTTCCAAGACCATGGGTGGTTTCCCACTGTTCTGCTTATATAAAAAGGTTGAAATTCCTCATTATATTTGGAAGATGTGGTGTTTTCAGGTGCTGTTTATGAGTAAGTTTCTAGGGGGCTTAGGTGAAGGTGGAAGAGGAAACTGGGAGGTTGTGGGAATGTAAGGGGCAGGTTTGCTGCCATATTAAGGCCACAACTGTATTTGATTTGAAAATACAAGCTTTACAAATAAATTACAATGCTGACCTCAATGATACAGAAGCATGCTTCAATGTAAGTACCTTTGCTGTCACTCTGTGCCTTTTTTTACACAGATCTTGCTGCCAGTCTTTGCAGAGGTGTAGCAGCTAAGATTTAGTACTTCCTACCTTTGCAAAATACCTGCTGGTTTTGTCAGACATCTGTGTAGAAGCAACTGTCCCTGTTGTGCCCTTTGAGGAAGGTGTTCCAAGTCTTTCCCATGTGTGATCAAACACGGACAAGTGAGGTTGGCTCTCCCTTCCCTGTACTGGGTGAGCACTCACATGGAGAAGTGAATTTTTACTGTGGTGTTACAGGGAAAGAAAACACCATGAGTCCTTTGTGGGACTATTAAGGAGTTGGTCAGATGTCTGGAAGATTATTCTAAACTTTGTATGGGAGAGCATAAGAAAATAATCCCCAAATTACAGAATTTGAGTGTACAGTACAGTTTGTTCTGCTATTCTTGTTTTCAAGAGGGCTGGAGCCTGTAGCCATACCTTCAGTAGGAGTCTTCCAAGAAAATTTCTGCACAGCTTCTCAGCCATGGCAAACTTGTTGAGATAGTGGATGTATGTTTTGTGAGAGCAGTGCTGAATTGGTATGAGCAACTGCAATGCTGCTGGATGATTTTACCATAATTGGGATGAGACTTTGTGTTGAGTGTATCCTGTGCTTCCTTCTCTCCTTAAGCAAAAAGTGGTGACCCAGAGCCAATGTCTGCATGGAATAAATGGTCTTTGTACAAGCTTTTCAGTTAAATAAAATACATAATAGAAGGCACTGAAGCAGATCAGTGGCATCAGTGAGGTGGTACATCCCTACCTCAGTATTTAATAGATAACATTACTAACCCTGCTCCACAACCTCCACCACCAAAAAAAAGAACAACCCCAAAAAACAAACCAAACCCAAACACCAGCAGTCACATCCCCAACACATTTTCATTTATCTGGCAGACCAGGAAGAAAATTAACTGTCTTGTGTCTAAAGTTTCTATCCAAAGTCAGTACAGGTGTTGTTATAATAGAACAAGATTGCAATGATTTCCTGGTTTAAGAAATGGGTGGATTTGCCTTGCTTCAGTATCTGACAAAGAGAGACCAAAAATTCAATGACACTGTTACTTTGTGATATATCGAATTACAGTAACCTCAGGTAGTCTAAAATTTTGAAAGCAGTATAAAGTGCTATGAGGTTAAAATAAAGAAGCAACACCTCTATCGAAAAGGTGGTGAGCAATGGTAAAATGAGCAAATGTGGATTCAGACTTTTAAATGTTCAGCTAAGTATTAAAGTAGCAGTTCCGTGCTGAAAATAAAAAACAGATTTTAAACAAGCCTTTTCAATGTAATTCTCTAAAATGACATGTTTATGCTCTGGCAGTTTTCTTTATGAGTATACACTCATTATTGGAATATTGAATATATTCTTACAGAAATACATAAGAATCTCATCCATAATGAGAGGAAGGTACCAAAGAGAATTTTCTGGCTGCAGGGGGCTGGTATCTCATTCATTATGGAGGGTTTACACCATGTAGCTGGTCTTGCTCTGAGCTGCAGGCCACTGGCCTAGTGCAGCAGCAGCTGTGTTGCTGTTAGTGGCCATTAGCCAGTTGAATCTCTGCACACTGACAGTGATCAAAGCAGCTGTGGAAGCTCTTCATTTCCTGTTTAGAAGAGCCCTATTTGTTTGATGAGTCTTATAAAGGCTCCAGGTTTTGTTTTGGTGTTTCTGAAGTGTAATTTGACTTTCTGTTGCCATGGGCTCTCTCTTGTCTCAAGCAACCCTGCCTCCTTTTTCTTTGCAATAGGCTGAATGCTTTCTCTACTTAGCTACCCATTGAAGCATTTTATAAATAGATAGGACATCAAAGTCAGAGGTGAATGGATCTATCTGTGTGGCTTTATTTCAATTATTAAAATACACTTTCTTTAAGTGGTTACATCTTGAGTGCTGTACTGGAGTCAGTGACGTTTTATTTGCCATTTGTTCCATGTGTGTAAATTAACCAGTTTGTTTGCTTTCTTGCTCAAATTTTGTACTCACACAATTTCTGATTGCAATTTCATTTTAAAAAAATCTTGTATGAGAACTGATCGATTTTTATGGGGCTTTTTTCCCCCAGAGTTTGGATAAAATGCTTTTTCCACACTGCCTTAAAGCTAAATGTGTATGTAAAAGTATGCATTTTATGAAATGAAAATATCCACTCTGCTAGCCCTGTTGCAGATCAATGTTAATGTGTGGGTTTTGTATGAATTCAGGTTATTGATGAACTGAAAATGGTGCTTGCATTTGTAAAAGGTCTCACGTGGCTTATGCCAAGAGAATGCAGTTGACATACTTGCTAATTATTTAATTTTGCAAAGTGGTTTTGTAACTGGTAATGATCCCACCCCTGGTAAATCCTCATTTGCCGTCTAAAAGCCTCTGCTACAGGCAGCACACTGTTGTTGCAGGAAATGAAATTTATTTGTTCTTCCAAAGAAGCAGTTTCAATAAAGTTCACAGAAGTCAGCACTGCCATTCAAAAGAGTCTTTCCAGCCTGGTCATGTGTGCCCTCCACTTCCCTTCTGCTGGCACTTGCCCTAGGGTGACTTCGTGCTCGGTCACACTGGAAAGCTTGGGCTGGGTGATTTTGGTTTTTGTTCGTTGGGTTTGGTTTTTCTTTTAGTTGCCGAAGTGACTGTAGAAAAGCAGCTGGAGGTGAGGGACAGGAGTGGGTCTGGGTCACAGAGGGGATTAGCTCGGGTTAAATCTCGAGTGAAACTAACTCAGAAAGTTATCTCTGCTACATTCTGCTCTGGATGTGTCCTGCAGTGTTGCTTCTGTGTCAGGTCAAGCCTGCAAATTTGTCCCATGTACACTGGTGTGCAGCTCCTGAGCCAAGCTGTGTTGGTTTGAATGCGGTCCTTTGTTGGGGCAAGGGCTGCTGACAGGGACGCTGCTCGCAGGGGCACAGAAAAAGGTTGGTTGTGACTTTGGGGACCCAGCAGTCCCGTTAAAATCAGTGGGACCACTTCAGGGCCTTAAACAGGATCAGACCCTAACGCTATAAACTCCTCAGGACCTGATTTTAACGTGTATTCCACAACCCCCTCAACGAGCTCCTGGCTGCTGTGAAATGATAAGGAATAAGTTCTCCCTGTGGGATCACAACCAAGTGTCTGGTTTGGGGCGTTTCTGTGCACACACATCGTGCTGATGGCAGCAGCAGTGCGGGGACACCTGGGAGCTGATGGCTTGGCAAACAGAGAGCCTACGGCCCCCTTATCCACCTTCCCACAAAGATGTCAGACCTGACCGGCAACATGCCAGGAGGAGAAGGTAGTCTGGTCTGACAGAAGGGGCGCATGGCTACAAAATTAGGAGGCACACGTGAATGAAGCCGGCGAGGAATTGCGATGCCCTGACAAATAGCACATGGTGTGCATTTGTCCCCACTTGTATCCAATTGTTGCAAAATGTGGAATATACAAAACTGTTCTTAAGAAAGGATGTAATTTCAAGTTTGATCTTTGTGTACTTTCAAGCCTAACACCACCCTGGTCCGGCTGTGGTGGGACCGGCGGTGTTGTTTCGCCGCAATGCTTTCTACCCGCTTTTCCTGGCACCCGCACGGGTCCGGCGAACCAGGTGCCCCGGAGGAGGGGCTCTCCCGCCTGGCCGCAGGTGATGCTCGGGTGGGCTCGGTGCCCGCCCCCAGGGGTGTCCGAGGCTCGTCCCGCCCCCGCCTCCCGCGGACTTCCCGGCCGTGGCAGGGCGCTGTGGCCGCGCCGGCTCCCAGCCCGCCCCCAGTGCTGCGAGCGCACACCGCGGGCTCGCCCCGCTCGCTCGGGCGAGTGATTCCCCGCTCCCGGACTCGGCTCGGCTCCGCGGGCCCCGCAGCCGCCGGGCGGGATCGGGCAGGGCCGGGCGGGCTCCCCCGGCCGGCCCCCGGCAGAGCCGATGTCCGCCGCGCCCGTCCGGTCCCCGACGCTGCGGCCGCACAGGATGAAGAAAGAGGAGTCGTTCCTGGGCAAGCTCGGCGGGACCCTGGCCAGGAAGAAAAAAGCCAAGGAGGGTGAGTTCGCCGGCGCGGAGGGAAGAAAGGAACGCGCCCGGAGCCGGCGTGGCTTGCGGCAGCTCCGCCGTCCCGTCCCGCCCCATCCCGTCCCGTTTCTCCGCGGGAGCAGCGGCGGAGCCCCCGAGCCGCGCTTTGTTGGGCCCCGCGGAGGGGCCGTGCCCGCCCTCCGTCCCCGAGAGCCACAACACGGCTGGGGACAGGCGTGGGGGGCGGCTGGAGCGATGGGGGCGTACGGCAGTGATGGGGAGCGGCGGACAGCCATGGGGGGAGGCTGGAGCGATGGGGAGCGGCTGGGAGGGATGGGGGAGACTGGAACGGTGGGAGGTGGATGGCAGCGATGGGGAGCGACTGATGGCAGTGGAGGGAGGCTGGCAGCTGTGCGGAAGACTGAAGTGATGGAGGGCGGGACATCAGCCCACGTTGCATGTCTGGGAAGGTAAGCCCAGAACCCGTTTTGTGCTATAAAATAAATTCCTGGTGACCAACGAGACTTTGGCTGTCGTTTCCTTGTGGTCTGGGACTTGAGGAAACCACGAGAGAATGATTAAATCAGCCCGTGTTTCATTCCTGGTCCACTTCATCCATGGGCGTTATGTTGGTGTGGGTACTGTGCCCAGATACATCCATCCCATCCACCTCGCTCTGAAGGATTCCACATGGGCACACATAGCCCAGGCTATGGGAGTCTGTCCAAGTGGCATATCACTGCTGGCCCTACCTGGGCAGGGAGGCAAGAACCTTCCCTTCGCTGCAGAGAGCCTGGAGAAGCTCTCCAGCCCGAGCCCAATGGACCAGCACGCCCACTGGGGCGCTCAGCCCCTGTGTGAGGTGTCCCTGGAGCCGCCGGCCCTCGCCAGGGGCTGTGCACAGATAGCAGCCTTGTTGCTGCTGTAGAAAGGGAGGTGTCTCATTGCTAGACTTGATAAAGCTGGCCCAGTCCTGAGTGCTCAAAGTGTGCCCTTCCTCTGAGTGCAGTGTCCTGTGGGTATGGTGTGTGCTGTTCTCTTCAGCTTCCCCGACTCACCAGTACTGGTTTCTGTGGAGAAGCTGCCTCCATATCCCAGACTTCTGCATCTGCCAGCAGGAAACCTGTGTGTTCTCACCCTATGGCTTAACACAATTGTGACTTGATGGCTGGTTAAAACTGGCCTTGGTTTTGTCCTAGTGTCTGCCATGTGTAGGGTAGGGATGCAATTCAAGTCTCAGCCTCCTTTCAGCACGTTTTGCCCGTATTGAGTCTGTGAATTGCCACCAACATTCAGAAGACAGCTTTTTGGTATTTAAAAACACAACATTAGGCCTTGAAACCTGGTTCAAGGAAATTGTTTCCCTTTCCTTCTGCTGCCTGTTTTGGCGTGGCTCATTGGCGTTTCCTTTGTTATCTATTTTTAATCAAGTTTCCCTGACGTGGTTCTACTGAGGAGCAGTAAAAGCAGTTGTGCCTTCCTGAGATGATCTCATTTGCTTCCGAAGGAAGATGGTGGAAAAAACTCATCTCTGGCAGGGAGGCTGAGCACGTGCTCCAAAAAAGCGCATGTCAAATGTGGCTTCTAAGCTGAGGCAGGTTGGCAGCTTCCCTCCTTAGCCATTTCAACGTCACTAGGCCGTGCTCTTCAGGTGACCACCTTCAGCAGGGGCCACCCGCTGGTTTTGCTGAGTTTGCCTGTCGTTTTGCCTACTTGTGTGGCCGCAGCTCCTCGTGGCAATGGAAGGGCTTCTTTTGGTCGCTGTGCCTGGTACTTGGTGGGGAACCACATCAAAGCCTCGCAGCCCCGCTTCTGTTGGTGTGGTAGGGAGCAAGCTGCAACACGAGGGGCAGCTTTTCGTGTGAGTGTTCCTTCCAGTCTGAAATGTGACTGTCTGCAAGCCTGAGGAGCCACTGCTGGGTGTGACGTGCCCTGGTGCTGCAGGCAGCCCAGTGCCTTTGTTGTGAAGGGAAATGGCTTTTTTCCCTTTGTAGAGCAGCTCTCCAGTGGAGGCTGTCCCAGCCGCAGTTGTGCAATGGGAGGGGGCCAAGGGGTAAGAGTGACGAGCTGGGGGGTCTGCAGCAGGGGGAGAGAGGCTGGAACATGGCTTGTGGTAGGGCCTGGGCAGACCCAGGAACAGATTTCAGGGTTAGAAACTAATTTTTTTTCATGTGAGTGTGGGGCAGAAGTAAACTGGAAGGTCATCTGAGTGGTGTTCCTTGAATGAGTTGGTAGGAGCAGATGTGGTCAGCGTTTCCCCATGTGCTCAGCCCTTGGGAATTCCTGGCCTCCCTCCAGGTTTCTGCTGGGTTTGCCTGAGTGGACCAGCAGAGGTCAGAACAATCTCCCCAAAGTAAATCCTGCCTTCTCCACGGCAAATGAGAATGCTGGCTGCTCATTTGCCACAGCCTGAAATCATCCTTGCCTCCTCTGCCTCCATCAGCACCAAACGCTCCAGCCCGAGGGCTCTTTATACCTTCTGCTTGCCGTCACTGCCTTTGTATTGCAGCTGTCACTGCCCCAGCTGTGCCCATACAGTGACCTTTAATGGGGTCTGTGTGAGAGCTAAAATCCACTTACATCAATCCTTTTCCTTTTTGTACACAACTTCTGAGCCACACAGCTCAAAGCTCCCTGTGATGATACTGAAAAAGTTTTCATTTGTGGTTTTCATTTCTTTAATCACAGGTCATAAATAACCATGATGTGCAGCTGCTAACCATGAGCATCTAAACTTAAATTTTTTTGGCTAATTACTGCATAACTTGCTGCAATGTATTTTTGGAGAGGGTTTTTAGGCAGCCTTGACTCAAGAGAAAGAGCATCTTGTGGGGAAGCCGTTTTTACCCTGGTTTCCTATGGAAAGCAAGCGAGTGATCTCACTGTCTGTTTGGCTCCTCCCTTCTTCTTCCTTCCCAGGAATATTTTTAACCCCTAGTTTGGGTGAAAATGCCCCAGGGAGAAAAGTTTTGCTGATTATTAGTGCCTGCAGGCCATGTCACAATGGGTCACCAGTGAGTATAGGAACACTTTAGTGCAGCTCTGCAGCAGGAAGACCAGCAGATGAGCTCAGCTCTGCCATGCTAGTACTAGAAAGCCCGTGGGGGAGGGACTTGGCCAGAGAAAGGACAAGAAAGGCCATGGGATAGCATGGAGGGAGATGTGTGTTCCTCCGCTTACAATCAGTCATGATGCACATCCTTAGAAAAAGTGAGATGTGTCAGTGCCAGTGCTCTGAGACCACTTTGGTTTTTACTTCTCTCCCTGTCCTCCATTTAGGCCCCGTGGAAATCTGCAAATATCTAAGTTTGTCTGATGTTACTGTTCCATGGCTTTGTCTTGGTGTATCTGAGGTTTACATTAGATACGAGGAAGAAATTGTTCCCTGTGAGGGTGCTGAGGCCCTGGCACAGGTTGCCCAGGGAAGCTGTGGCTGCCCCATCCCTGGCAGTGTCCAAGGTCAGGCTGGATGGGGCTCTGAGCAAACTGGGACAGTGGAAAGTGTCCCTGCCCATGGCAGGGGGGTGGAATGAGATGGGCTTTAAGGTCCCTTGCAACCCAGACCACTCCACGATTCTGTGACTTTGGTCTTTCAAGATGTGTCACCTGTTCATGAGCTCCAAAATCTGCTTTAAATACCTTAGAAAACTGCTGGGGTGCTGGCAGGGCCAACAGAGGATACAGTTTTTAAGCCAGGTGATTCCTTAGCTTCTTTTCAGATTTTGTAAAAGATATTGTTTCAGGTAGCACTGTATTTCAACTTCATCTGCAAAAGGAAATTGAAAAAATATGCCCTTTCCTGTCTGTCAGAGTGATGTTGCTGTACTGAAATAAAGGAGGGGGTTTGCTGCAAGCTTTACTCCCAGCCTCCCTGCAAAGGTTGATTTTCTTTTCCTCACAACACACTGTATGGCAGATCTGGGCAGCAGGTGTTTGGCTAAATAAGCTTTCTATTAGTGTATCTATGTGTGTGTATGGCCAATGTGGGGGAGTCAGTGAGAGAAATAAAACAGAATCAATTGCTTAGCACTGTGCCATGACTGAGGGTGGGTCCAGGGGTAAGAAAACTGTTCTGGAAAAGTGCCACTTATTTGTGCCTGGTACAATCAGTAGGAGAGGGGAGTGAAAGGCAGAGAGGATAGCACTGCAGAGGGCAGGATTATTGCAACAGGAGCTGAATAAGGGGAAAGTTTTGTGCATATCAAGGGAGGCTGAAATGCTGTTCTTGGGATGTGTCTTGGTCTTACAGTGAGATGTCCTGATGGTGTCTCACCCCCTTCTTAATTTAGTTTCTGTATTCTCAGGATGTGGCAGTGAATTTTTAGGCAGATGGAGGGACAAATACAAAATGTGTGGAGTCTAATTCTATCATCCTGCTTCACACAAGTAAATTTGCTGCAGACTGAGAGGAAGCCTGGCTGGAGAAATGTGTCTGTGCATTGTGATGTGCTCCTGCTGCTGAAATACCCCCACAGAAGATGAGATGAGGGCTGGTTAAGTAGAATTACTTGTTCTTTAAGAGAGGAATTTGCAGTTCCTGTCTGCAGTTGTGGTAGTTATATTGAAGCTACATACTGTTCCAGATATGTGTGTATATATAGAAAGCCTGTGCAAACACATGCAGGTTCATATTTCAAGCTCGATTTATTATCCTTTCTACCACTGATTTAAACAGACCTAAATTTCCAGTTGGAACCTCTGTAGCCTAATTGCTGTTTCTCCAATAGAGCTCAGGCCTGACCAGGTCTGGTTGCAGTCTTGGTAGAGCAGTGCTGGTTTGGGTTCTGTGTTCTGCTCTGGCAAAAGCTGTACTGGGAATATATTTTGTGTCAATGTCTCAACTGATATGAACTTTACATGAACAAGAATTGTGCTTTTAGCAGTATCATAACCTCCATATTTTCCTTCTGTAGCTGCACTTAGGCTAGGGTGGTTCACCCAGTGCAGCTTTTGGCACAGTGTCCTGGTGAGACAAGAGAGCTTGGAATTACAGCTCCAAATTTTCTTCCAGACAGGATGCAGCAAGACACACAAAATAGCTCTGTAGCTCTTCAGTAGTGCTGAAGGAATGCTTTGCCTTCCTTTAAGAAAAACGAGCATTTAAAAGTAATTTCATTTCCAGAGTTGCAATCTTTAAAATAAGATTCATCGTAAGAATAGTTAAGCTTCATTGTAAAACTTTAGCAGGGTGGCTATCAACACCTTCAGTTTTCCAAAACCAGAATGCCAATCCTTTTCTCCCTGAAGTCTACCCTTATTTCAGAGCAGTTGTTCAATGACACCTGTTTTAATTTCTTCTAAAGGATTTATTAATTATGACAGCTGGAGAGAGACTTTTAGAAGGGGGCATCTTGCTGTGTCTGTTCCAAGGAGTGTGTGGATGAGCCCTGTGGGACTGATGTACCAGAGAGCTGCACATGGACTTGATGGGAACGGGGGGAGCTGCAAAGCCACAACTCATGGAAAGTCTCTGTGAAGGAGGGGCTCTTGATCTCACTGGTGAATCTGTGCAGGGACATCAGGCTGTCCTCTGCAGTGCACTATCATAAATACAAGAATCCTACTGATTATGTGCTCGTGTTTGTAAGAGTTGGGATATTTAGATCCCTTTATTAATATACATGCACTGACTGATTTGCACGTTGCCAATAGGGCAGTCCAGAAGAGAGAGTATAGTTATGCATAACAGTGCTAAATGCCTTTTTATGTACTTCAAGAACTGTTACAGGCCAGCGGATCTGAAAACAGATGGAGCTGGTGGAGTTTTCCAATGCACTGCTCTGAGCTTTGGATTGTCCTTTGATGTTAGGAGATTTGGGAGATTAGCTGGCAAGTTTTTTCATTGGAAAAGCATGTCAGAACAACTTGCTGCTAAGGGATCCAGGCTTATGTGAGGCAAACCCAGGGCAAGGCAGAGTCTGCTGGTTGCAGGAAGTGGTGTTTCAGCAGTCACAGCTTTGCTGTTCAGCTGGAAGGAACTTTGGTGTGTGTACCTTGTACACACAAGTTTCATGGTCACAGCTGAGGAGATTCAGGTTTGTAGCTGTGGAATCCCAGCAGAGCTGCTACTTCAGAGCTGCCCATGTGAAGCATTAATGCCAGATTGCTGTCAGCATTTCAAATGCAGCCAGTCAAGTGTACAAATCTCTCGGGCATCACTAGAAATCTCAGCCTGCAAGATTCCTGAGGTTGTGTCTGTCAGGGTTCCTGGGATATGATGTCTCAAAGGGGAATGTGACCGTACAGAGACACTGACATGTATCACAAGGAGAAGGAGTTTTCTGCCTCACCTGTAACATCATCAGTTTGTGATCCTTGTCACTTCTGCAGTGCAGGAGGAGCTGTGTGTGCCTGCTCAACCCTGGAGTCTTGTTCTCTTTTCAGCCCTCCAGGTCCTCTCAGTCATTTCAGGACACTTGGAGGTTGGCAAGGAAAAAGGAAAGGAAACCTACCATGTTTCCCAAAGGCTTCTCCTTGTGCTAACCTCTGATCATTAGAGTAATTGTAACTTCAGCACACCTCCAGGTTCTTTGAACGAACAGGACCCAGGTATTTTGTTAGAGAAGCCAGCTACCTGAAGGTGATTGAGGTGGCTCCAGAGAATGATCTGACTTGTGCCAGTGTCAGGATGAGGTTGATGGCACAGGCTCTGTTCTGCACAGCTCTCACAATATCCACGTGCCTTACTCTGCACAGCCTTGAGCTCTTCTGCATGGTGACCTTGGTAGCTGCTTATCCTCACCCTTGTACACCCTCTGCCTGCTCTGTGAGATGTGCTGTGGATGTGCACTGTCACTGACCAAGCTCAGCTTTTCTCAGGGCACAGCCCAATCAGCTGAGTTGTTTACTGTCACCTACAAGGGATGTGCAGGTTTTCCCTGGGATCTGTGTGATGTGTGTGGACTGGCCCTTGCTTTGCCTGGTGGAGGCCTTGTGTCCAGAGGAGGCTACTAAGATGGTGCAGGGCCTTGAGGGGAAGCATTATGAGGAGCGACTGAGGGCATTTGGTGTGTTCAGCTGGAGGAGACTGAGGTCAGAGCTCACCAGGGGCTGCAGCTCCTCCTTAGGGGCAGCAAAGGAGCAGGCCCTGATCTCTGCTCTGTGTGACAGGGACAGGACCTGAGGGAATGGCTGGAGCTGGGTAAGGGGAGGGTTCGGGTGGATATCAGGGAAAGGTTCTTCCCCCAGAGGGTGTTGGGCACTGAACAGGCTCCCCAGGGAATGGTCACAGCCCCAAGGCTGTCAGAGCTCCAGGAACATTTGGACAATAACCTCAGGCACAGGTGGGATTGTTGGGGTGTCTGTGCAGGGCCAGAGTTAGACTTTGATGCTTTGTGGGTCCCTTCCAGCTCAGGATATTCTGTGATTCTCTGTTGGCTGTGGCATACCTGTCTCTGGTTGGTGCCATAGGCTGCATCAGCACTTCTGCCCTGCTGAGGGAGGAGGTGTGAATTGTTGTGAGGAGGACGGAGGTGGAAGGGAATGATGAGTGTGATCGGTGGGACAGCACTGCTTATCAAGGGGTTCTGCCAGGCTGCCTTCAGGAGGAGCTCCTGAACCTGGATGCGGGAGCTCTGCTCAGGACAGGCTGTGGGCATGGGGGGCTAAACCAGCAGCTGTGTGTGAGCAAACCCTCTTTGCCTTTGGGAGTGGGCAAGCACTGATGGGAAGGGGGAACAGAAACCTCTGTGTTGCACAACTAATAGGCCAGTGGCCAAGGGATCTCTCCAGGGTGAAGCATATTGTGCTCAGGTATAGATTTCTTAATTTGTACACTTCTGATGGCCGGGTAGAAAGCTGCAACCTGAAATTCGTGACTTCTGTTGTGTATGTCTAGTTTGGCTGGAACAGGATGATGGAAAACACGTGGTGTCAGCCTTTTGTAATTTGGATCCAGTGAAGTCTTGCTCTGAAAACCAGATGTGGAGAGAACCTGCACACCTGGCAGCACGTACTGGGAGCGGTGGGTCTGTATGCTCTGGGACCTTAAATCACTGTCACTTCCCCCTGGGGGAACAATGGAGCTCCTAATTATAAATCCTGTACACTCATTTGTTTGCTTGAACTCTCTGCAGACCCCTCTCTCTCCAGAGGTCTTAGGCTGAGAGGGGAGGCCATGGGATGAGATTCAGGTTTTGGGTTTTCTGGTGATGATCAAACTGGGAGTTCAATTCTGCCTCTCAATTATTGTTTCTCCAGGTCAAAAAAGGTTTCTTTATAATCCCCAAGACCCGTCTGGCAATCAGATACAAACTTTTATCAAAACTCTTTTCAATGTATGCTGTATGTTGGTTATAAAACAGCAAACTCTTCTGGCTCCTGGAATCCCAGTTCCTTCTTTAGTACTTCTTTCATTGTGTGGTTGAATCATAATGAAATCCACTGAAAAAAGAAATAGTTTTCCATTATAGCTGCCATATGGCCTTACTGCTAATTTTTAATTAGCTGTGGGATGGTTGCATATACAGTTTATTTGGAGTAAGGAAGGAGACTGAGAACAGGATGAGGAGATGTCTGTAGAGAGGCATGGTGTCGTGTCTTATTTAGTGTCTTTAAATAGAAGAATGTGTAATCCTCAGAAAGTGTTGTTCCACTAGATCTGTTTGGCAGATGCATGCATTTGTGCCATTAAACAGATGTAGACACTTCTGTCATTTTAAAATAGAATAGTGTTGTTTACTCTCTGGCTTGCCTAGTCCAGCAGATGGATCTGGAGGCTTTGCAAAATTGACAGGATTTTCTTCAAAAACGGTAGGAAAAAGTAACTGCTTGCACTTTCCACTTCACATTCTCCCACAGGAACAGGGTTATGAAATTGTATCTTGGGATTACTGTTTGACTTCTTCCCGTGTATGGCTCCCAGTGTTGTTACAGTGGATTGGTTCCACTGGAAATTTCGGCATGGTAATACTACAGAATTTGGTCTGATAGGAATCTTGATGCTCTACTTAGAATTCTGAAGTTGCAAAAGATCATTGAGCCCAATTGTTCCCCTAGCACTGCCAAGTCCACCCCTAAATCATGTCCCCAAGAGCCACACACACAAGTCTTGTAGATACCTCCAGCAATGATGACCCCAACACTTCCCTGGGGAGCCTGTTCCAGTACTTGACAGCCTTTCCAATGGAGACATTTTTCCTTATATCCAACCTGAAGCTCCTCTGGCACAACCTGAGGTCATTTCTTCTTTGTTTCATCATTTGTTCCCTGGGAGCAGAGGCTGACCCCCCCCCTGGCTGCCCCCTCCTGTCAGGGCGTTGTGGAGAGCCAGAAGGTCCCCCTGAGCCTCCTTTTCTCCAGGCTGAGCCCCCCTCAGCTGCTCCTGGTGCTTGAGACCCTTCTCCAGCTCCTTTCCCTTCTCTGGACATACTCAATGTCTTTTCTGCCATGAGGGGCAAAACTGATTCCAGGATTTGATCTGCTCCCTGTCCCTATCCTCCAGCTCAGAGGCTGGGTACGAGGAGAACAACCAGTCTGACTGCTAAAGACTGAGGCAGAGAAGGCATTAAGTACCTCTGCCTTTTCCTCAGCCTTTTTCATTATGTGTCCCCATTGTATCCAAGAAAAGGTAGAGATTTTCCTTAGCACTCCATTTGCTGCAGATGCATTTGTAGAAACATTTTTAATTGTCCTTTATAGCAGTAACCAGGTTAAATTCTAGTTGGGCTTTGACCCCCTTAATTGTCTCCCTGCATAACCTCATGCTGTCCTTGTAGTCCTTCTGAGTTGTCTGCCCTCCTTCCAAGGTGATAAACTCTTTTCCTGAAGAATGTCCAGCCTTCCTGGACCCCTCTGCCCTTCAGAGCTGCCCCCCAAGAGACTCTATCCCCCTCTGAGACAGACGTATCCCATCTGTCGCCACCAGGCTTTGTGTCATGCAAACTGATCCATGATCAAAAAAATCCAAAATTCAAGACCCTAGCCAGACTTGGAGCCAGGTATTGATCTCCTGGCCCTTCCTGCTACTTCCCTCATCATTCTCTGCAACTGGAAGGATAGGTAATTAAATTAGGTAATTAAATAAGCTTGTGTAATGGATCCTTATCATTGGGAAACTGGATTTTAATTGTGTCCAGGATGTCATGCTGCAAAATGGCCCTGCTGTGCCAGGAGCAAACCAGATGTGCTCCTGTAAAGCAGATCTGATGCTGTCTGCCACACAAACTGCGGCTGGGTTTTATTTTTGCATGTGGAAGAAAAGAACCAGTTCTGCCTGACCTAACCTAATGCAGCAACAGTCCAGCTTCAACCTGACTTTTTCAGGTCCTTCTGAGGAAGGTTTCTCTGATTATGTTCTCTTAGTTTCTGGGTTTCACTCTGAGATTTTTGAGGGTGCCTTGCCAGGGAAAGAGACAGATGGTAATGGAAGATGAGAGGGACTGGCCGTAGCGTCCATCCTCTACTGTATGGTTGAGGGAGAAAGTTACATATTTGTTTCTATATTTCCACCTGGTAAAAGAAATTGTAACTTTTAGTGAGGAACTTTTCTTCCCTTGAATGGCATTAGGTGTAGGTGCCATACTACCCAGAACCTTGGTGGAAGGCATCCTCAGTGGAGTCCTTCATTTGCTCTTGATCCAGTGGTTGGTAAGAGGTTTCTCCAAGACTGCAGACACAATTTGAAGCTGTCTGAGCTGGGGAATTTCACCCTTGTGCTGAATGCACAGGAGATGGGCACCATCGTTTCTGGGGGCTTGGGTGCTTTAGCATGTTGCAGCATAGCTGGCCAGATGATTCTGTTTGGGGAATGTGAAAGATTCCATATCCATTGCAATCATGGACAGATTAAGAACAGATGCAAGAAGAGGAGGGAAAACATCGTCCTGGCTATGCCTGTGTTGCGTGAGCTCTTTGTCTCATTTGGGATGTGCCTGGTTCTCTGGTTTGGAAGTGACCTGTAACTGAGCTTGAAAGCCTTTAAGATGTTCAGCACCACTGAGGCCACCACCTTTTCTAGCTCACAGGGCCTGGTGTTACCAGTGCAAAGGCTTTGAAAGGAACCACAGAAAGCTAGAACTGCAAATCCTGTAGAACTTTGGTGTGCTAAGTAAATTAATAAAAACAGCAGGAGGTCTTTTTGATACTTTGTGAAATGTGATGTTTTCTTGTACTTTGGACTTGTTTTGATTTGATTCTTTGGCTGGCTCTCGTTTCATGATTGCATTTTGATATCCTTTGAGGGCTGTGCTTGGGAGACTGGACTGGACAGTCAGGTGAAGGGCTGCACTCTTCCTACATAGTCTTCAGCAGCTCCATTAGGGAATGTTTGGGCTATTTCTTACTTAAACCCAGCAGTTAAACTTCTAAATGCTTTTATGGCAGCCACTATCTCCAGTGTACCTTCCCTTCTTGGACTGGCTTTTATCTGGCTGTGGGCTCTGAGTTCCAGGCTTTTACTGTGAGGTCTGTAGTGCTTTTCACTGAAGTGCTTGTCTTCACAGGCTCCTCTGGTGTTCAAAGCAGCAAGTAAAATAATTTGCCCCATATGACATGTCTGGAAACCACTGAGAAAACTCCCTTATATTTTGTAGCATTTACTTATACAGATCTTTCATCTCAGGTTTAATACAGTGCTTTACTGCCCTGAGTGCAGGTAGGACACAGAAAAGGTAGAGCTGGGCATGAGCAACCTCGGGATATGGCACACTGAAAACTGTGTGTTGAGTATTTAGGGTAAAGCTTCTAGTTTGGAGCATGGCTTGTGCCTCCACTGGCCCTCTGGTATTTACTAGCAAGCTCTCAATGTGTGTGTTGCAAGTAGAGTTGCTGCATGTAACTGTTTTTCAGGGTTTTGCTTGTCTTTCTGGGTGACATTTGGACAACTGCCGCATGTGGCACGTGCCCTTTTTGTGGTCTGCAGAACCATTTATCTTGGCTTGTTCTTCCTGTAGAATCATGTTGCACGAGCAAAATTGTTGCCTTTTTTTGAAGTACAAGTCATATCTGCAGCCTCCTTTCTGTTCCCCTGGAGTTTGGCTGTCGAGCTCTGTCCTGTCAGCTGTGGAAGACTTGCTGCTGCTGCTCGCCTGCCATCAGTGCCTTCAGAAGTGAGTCTGTTACTCTGTACTTCTCTTGACATGTCCAGAAGACCAAACAGCATACAGTGTTCTCATATTTGCACAGTAGATTACTTTTGGTGGTGGTGGTGACCTTTTCCATCCCTCTGTGCAAAGGATATGGGGAGAGCAGGAAGGTGAGGCAGGTGAAACTGGCTTGGCAGGTAACTAAGGAGGGGTTCATCCATGTACCTACCTGCAAACGAAGTGTCAAACCATGTGGAGGAGGTGGAAGAAAGTTGGTGGAGGAATGGGAACTGGTCACTTGTAAAATGAGCTAGCCTGAGCTGCAGTAGTGACTCTTCTTGAAGCCGAGTGTTCTGCTTGATAAAGTTTGCAGGGTTAGATGTGTATGTGGGATCCAGAGGTAGAGCTTGTAGGAGGCTGTAAACTGAAGGGCTGTTTTATCCCAGATTTCTTCACGGTGCAGAAGACAAGAGTTGAATGAAGGGGTTGGGTGTCTCTATTCCAGAGCAGTACTGTTAGCTTTTCTTCTGACAACTTCTGCTGGCTCTGCCTTGGTGTTTTGCTTTCACTGGACCCCTTACATATGGAAACCTTAAGCAGTGAGTTGACTCTGGTTTCTGAAGTCGCTTTTGGGTAAAGGAGCCTTGTTGGTGCTTGGCATCTTGTGGAAATCAACCTGCTTCATTTGGGATCTTGGGCTGGGTTCCTAGACTTGAAGATGCTGTTCCTTTAGCTGCTTGTGCCCATCAGCTTTGGTTGTAGGATTACACTGAAGCCTGAGAGAGCACTAAGGACTTCCTAGGAGAACACAGCATTTCATGGAGAACGGATGGCAGTGAACTGAAAACGCCTTGACTGATTTCTACTGGGAGTAGACACAAGCCCAAAATCTTCTTCAGTCCTTTCCTTTTCTTACCAGACTTTCTTTCCCTCTGCTCTCATATGTCAGATCCACATCCCCCTTTCCACTGCAAGTTGTTCTGGTGCTCATGCAATGTTCTTGGGAGAACATAACCATCCACCATTACTTTGTGGGGAGAAATGACCCTTTCTGTGTTGGGAGGGAATTATACCTGGAGGAGCCTGAAAGAGTACCTTTTCCCCATTTTCAAGTAGAACTTGTGTGCCTGGGGAGGAGTGTAGCTTTCCCTGGCTGCTTTTAGGGTTCTCTTAAACTTCAGTTCTTGCCTGGCTTTTCCCAGTCAAAAAACTTTGGGATTGAAACAATCTATTCAGGACAAAGCAAGTGCATGGCCTGGAGTGTATCTTTGAGGATATCCATTTATTATCTTTTGAAGTGTAACTTTACAAATACTTTAAAACACCATTCTTGTCCACACTGGTATTTCTGCTGTCTGGGGCTGGAGTGTTGGGGGATTTTGTTTGTTTGTTTGTTTGTGTATGGTTTTTTTTTTTTTTTTTTTGGTTGGCCCTTTTAATTAATTTTGCCCAGCAATAATGTTTGTGTGCCTACACAGTGAAAATTAACTTTACGTTTTTTTCCCTTTCTTATCTGGCTAGTTTTCAGACACACAGTTTCCCCACTCTGTGACATAATGTGGCTTCTGGAACCAATAATGCCTGCAGAAGGAAGGAGTGAGTGGTAGGGGAGGCTCAAGGTGAAGTCTGAGTGCCTCTTTGCCATAAAGGATCCCTGCCTGATGAAGACAGCAACATAACACCACCAAAAAATGGAAATCCTCTTTTCACAGATACACCCCCCCCCCAAACAACTCCCTAGAAAGAGAAGAACATTCTTATTTGTGAAAATTCGAAAGCATTATTTCACCTTTGCAAACAAAGCCCAAACTTGTTATAAAGGTTTGCAGCTGGTTCAAGCATTGAATATGCTGTTACCATGCTATATACATGTTTTACCTTTGGCAAAAATAAAGGGATGGTCTTTGTTCTGGCAGTCACTGAGTAGACCACTTACTTACCTGTGTAAATTTTAACACATCTGTTTAAGCAAGTGTAGCCTGATCTTTGCAACTAAGCCAAAAGTGTTGTTACAGGTCTTTCCTAAAAGTTGCCTTTGGCTTTGCTTTTCTCTTTTCTTTTACACCTTTCCATTTCTTTATGTACCAGAGTCTGGCCCTTGTGACTACCTTGCCTGCTGAAGTATATAAAAAATTTGCTTTATTACCACAGTTCTGCTTTGAATGCAGTCCCTTGATACAGTGCCTTTATGTGGATTTGGTCAAGTCTTTGCCTTTGACCTGCCTGGCATTATTAATTCTCTGTTATAGTTAATGGCCGCTTTGTCTTTCTCCTGCAGTCTCTGAAGAGATCTCAGGGCCTTTTGTAAATGTGCAGTGGTCAGCAATCTGAGCTGTGTCTGGTTTGCCTCTAGAATAGAGTGCAGTGTCACAGCATATTTGGGCCTGGTTCTGAAACCTTTCAGTTTATCAGTTTTTCTTAGAAAATGCGAGATTTAGCAAAAATGCCTTTTGTTAAATGGGCCTAGAAAGCTTGTGGTTTTGAAAACAACTTTTTGTAAGAGTTCTAGCTGTCAGATGGAAATTAAGTTATGGGCATGACTGCCTGTGTCAGTCTGTGATGGGCAGAGGAGCAAGTTAAGATGTTGGCCCTCCAGAATCTTCAGGGACTTGTTGCCTTCTGATCTGACCTCTCCCATGGAAAGCAGGTGCTTCACCTGATATCTGATCTTTTATGCAAGGGTTTGCTGCTTAACCAGAGGGATCTGCCCTGTATCCACGTGCTCTGAGATGTGAGTGAATGGGGGTCATGTCCCTGCTCTGAAAGGGCCAAGGATGGTCTTGAATATGGGCTTTCTATTTTGCACTTGGTGATCTGGACAATGAGGGTATGAATGCAGGCAGGTGAGTCGCTGTCTGAAAAAGTGCAGCTGGTCACATTCTTGTCTCTGCTGAGAAGATGGAAACTTGGGAAGCAGTAATAATTTGGGGGCAGGAAGGGAGCTTCTCATGCAGTTTGAGTTATCCAGGCATTACGTTTGCTGTTTGTGTGCTGCTCCCACCAGAGGGGAGGACAAAGCTACCTGAAAGGATTATCTGCAGTGGAGCCAGGGACATCAAAACAGCCTGATAGCTTCCAAAGTTAGGATTGAATCATGAGATGGAAGTGCATCATGTAAAGGTTGTGGTCAGGCAGCACTGCTGAGCCAGCTGGGCTGAATGAGATGAATGCAAAGGAAAGCACAGGAACCCTGGGATCAGTGTCACAACAGCTGCTGCTGCTTTCTGTGGGGTGGGATTCAGCCTTGTAGTCAGAAATAACCAGAGCTAAAATTAAGTAGCATTTTCCATCTGTTTTTGTAAGATGCAGAGGCTTGTGGTCAGTTTTTTAATAACAAGGCTGTGAATGGCAAAGACTGAAGTAACCTGTGCTCTTGCTGATACCTTTTAAAATTACACTAAAATTAAGTGTGAAGGTCAAAAGCTGTTGATATCAGTTTACCCTTTCTTTTAAAAAGGGAGAAAGCTGGGACATCCTTTTTATAGTGCTCCTGCTGACTTTAAAGGCCACCTCCTGGCTTTTGAGAAATCCTTGACAGCTCTGGTGGCACTTCCAACTTTCTGTAGCTAATTGCTTGTGCTGTGTGCAGTTTGCCTGTAATCCCATGTCTGAGATAGCCTGCCTGGCTTACAGATGTAGTGCAGTATTCCATGTGTGTGTGATCTGCTCATTCTATTAATTTGTTTGAAAGGCCAGCACAGCTTACAATGGGACCTAATCATGTTGATTGCTGACATTGCCAGGAGATTGTCAAAATATGGCAGGGCTGCCAGGAACCCTTACTGCTTTCCTGGGGACCGGTAGAGAAATGACCTTTTACATGTGAATTTAAATTTCTAATTTAGGGGAAAACATCGGATTTTTGCTGAAAGCCAGCCTGGACTAGGCCATGCTCCTTCAGCCTATTCTCAATTTCCTACTTCTTCCTGCTTTCCCCTGCTGCAGGTTTGCCATGACTGGCCTCTGAAATGGAATGATCAGGCTTTAGAGAAAGGTGTCTTACACCAGCATCAGGTAGGGAGCAAAAGACCTGTGCCATCACCATGGGGGAAGCTGTTCCCTGTGGGGAAGGGAAGGGAAAAAGGAGCCCTGTGACTGGGCAGGCAAGGAGCAGCAATACCCCATGTGGGACCTATCATGACTATAACTTGTGCAAGCACAGCTCTGCTCTGCCTGTCAGTGCCTCTTGCATGGATGGCTCTGGTATAAACCTCACAGCAAAGCCACTGCTGCCAGTATGAAGTTGAGGAGGCTGGCACTTGCCAATCTTTTAATATCCATAACCTTTCACAGTAGCTTTGGGTTTGTGAAGGCGTGGGCTGAAAGCCATTCTTTGTTGTAAATTTGCATTAAAATGCCTGTTGGGTTCTCAGAAATGTACCTGTTGCTCCGTCCTGATTATTAACTGCCCCTGCCTGCTCATTTGTGGGGTCTCTTTTCTTTCCTCCATTGTGGCTCCATTTCCTGTTCCTGCTTCTGTTTCTTTACTCAGCAGTGATAGTGAATACTGGGGGCAATGAGCAGGGAAAAAGTCCTCAGAATTGTTCTGGCACAGTGTGAAAGGCTTCTGGAGTGCTGCAGGTGTGGGGAATGCCCTGGAAAGTTCTGAGGGCAGGTGCCTGTCCACATGCTGCCTCCATGACCCTGCGTGCCCCTGGGGGCAAGCTGTGCAAACCCAGCTGTGCCTTCAGCAGAAGGTGCAGGTGACTTTCTTGGGAAGCTCCATGAACAGGAAACACAGTTCCTGAGGTGCCTGCCCTTAGGCAGCCGGGGTGGGCCAAGGCAGGCGCTTGGATGTATTGGGACAGGGAGGGATTCCTAGCTGGGACCATGGCCAAGTGCTGTGTCCTCCCTCCTGGCCCCCGTCCCCGGCAGCTGGGAGCTGATCTTAGTGCCTGCTCCCGTGTCACTGTGCCCAAATTAGGGGGGTTTGGCAGTCTGGAGGTGGCAGTGCCTTATCCAGTTGCTGCCACTCTGTCAGCATTCAGACACCCCATGGGCTTTGTCTGTGACCTGTCCTTGCTGCTGGGGCCGGGATGGCTGGACTGCTGTGTAGGAGGCGCAAAAAAGGAGGTAGGAAACGCTTCCTTTGTGGCAGGAATGTCTTCGTAAGGACCTGGTGTGCTGGGCTCTCCCTGGGAGGCAGCTTTGGGAGGCTTTCTGCTGGCAGAGCCTTGGTTTGCTGGCAGAGGTGGGAGAGGATGTTTTGGTCCCGTGGGGTCTGGCACAGCTGCACACGGTCTGAAGACAAGCATTTTCATGTGGTTCTTCATGTCATGAGGGATGGGGGCTTAATACCCCAATTTGCATTAATGTTTTCTTCTGTTTTAGTAAATTGCTCAGAAACAAGGTATTTTTGTTAGGAAGAGTAGAGGTAATTTTTGTATTAAAATAAAAGAGTAAGTGCATCACCTTATTTGAACTTTTGGGAATAAATCTAGTTTAGCTGCATTTAGAAGTATTCTGGCTTGAAATGTATGCATAATTTTTTCCATATGCATACACTGTGCCATGCATTGACTGCCCAGAGGAACATAGCAGCTCTCCTCTGGATTTGCAGAGCACTGGGAACAGTGATGCCCTGAACTTACTGAACACTTGGCATTCCCAGAATGACAGCACTGCTGTGATAATGAAGAGTGCTACATCTAGAAATAAGGCTGATATTTCCTAAATAAGTCTGACTTAATTGAAGTTTAGGCATTTATAGTCCTAGCAGGGTTTTAAAAATCAAACTTCAGTTTCCACATGAATTGTCTTGTGCCTCCTGGTGGCATCACAATGTAGGAGTTGTTGGGGTGAGAAAGCTCTAGTTGGGAATAATGCAAGCAGGGCTGGGTAAGGCACATTGTTAGAGCTGGGTTGATCTGTTGTATGGAGCCTTCTTGCTCCCTGACTTTTTTGTTTGTGGACTTTTTCAAGAAAATGAGAAGGAATGCTAAAAAGTGGAACTTAAGAATTTCTTTACCAGCATCTTTATTCAGAAGGTCAAATCTCAGCCTGAGGACATTGAGTTCTGTTTGCAGACAGGAACCATGGGACATAAACCATCAGGTCTCAAAATACAAGACTGAGGTTTGTTGCTTGCCCTCCATAACGAGGATTTTAATGGTGATCAGTATCATGCTGTGAACCAGAATTAAGGAACCTCTTGGGACTGCAATTAAGGAATGTGAGAACCTTGTTTTAAGCACCTGTTTCAGTTTTCTCTGAGGGAAGGGGTGGGGATTGCAGTGTATTATTCTTCCCTGTCCCCTCCTCTGTGGCAGTAGCAGCTCTGTCTTTTCCACCTCTATGAGGCAGGAAAAAAGCGAGTCCTGATGCAGGATTTTGTAACCTCCACAGATTACATGCTACTGTCAAGCCTGCGGTATGTTTTTCCAGTGGGAAGGGGGAATAATGACTGCTTTTGAAGGGGAGAGCTTGCAGGGATACTGTGACTATCATTTAACTGTTCCTCCTTTTCTTTCCTGAGAAAAGTTTGCCTGGCAAACCTTATTTATTTGGAAGTCCTTGCTTTTCCCTGAAAAGAGTGTGGGACACCTCCCAAAGGAGACTGCACTACCGCAAATACTGCCACAAGTCATTTCAGTTCATGCTTGCACAGAACTGTCAGTGAAAATAGAGGGCTGTTGTGGTTTCATGCCTTGTAATCAATGTCAGCTGAGTTTAAGGGGAGATGTGCCTTGGAGAGTGGGAAAGTGTTACAGCAGTGCTGGTCCTTTTCTTACTGACAAGCTCTGTGGAAATACTGAAGAACTACTCAGTGTTTGTCCTCAAGTTTAGTTCTTTCCTAATGGCAGGATGTAGGGAAGTATTTTAACATCCACTTTATTTGTGAAGCATGCTTTACTGATCTTCCCAATGAGAGTTGTATGTTTAGGACAGCTTGAAGTAAAAAAAATTCAGATTTATGTTCACCAAATCATGGTACATCTATTTTATCAAGTGGTAGCACTGGAATTAAATACATTTTCATCTTTATTTGGCATGTCTCCCTGGGATTCTCTGAGGATTTAATAAGGCCAGTAGCAAGTTGCATGTTCTGCAGTTGGAAAGAGTGGTAATGAGTGATGGTCATGCTGTCAGAAAAGGGGTTTGTTTTTACAGTTTGATGTCTGCTCTAGGTTGGAGCCATTCTGCAGGCAAAGCTCACACCCCTTCCTTTTGAGAAACAAGCACTCTGAACTTGCTCTTACCACAGAATCGGGTCTCTTGCTAAAAGTTTCCAGCCGCTTCTGTGGTAGCTCTGTTTAATAGGAAGCTATAAAAGGATGTTACTTTGATTTTATTTTCCACTGTGGCTGCAGTTCTTCATGCCACAAACTGTGGTCCTGTTCTGAAAGGGATCTACCAGATGTTGTCTGTTATTATAAACACCCTCCCCAACCCCTACATATACATCAACTTTGCATTTATTACACTCTTGCTGGTTTTTTTTTCTTCTATCCAGTGAGTGACCTCCAAGAAGAAGGTAAAAATGCCATCAATGCACCAATGAACCCAAGCACTGTGGACATCCATCCAGAAGACACACTATTAGGTAAAGCTTTCATGCTGCAGAGGTGGTTTGTGAACCTCTGGCCCTCACATCATTTCCTCATTGCTGAATGTAGATTGCCCAGTTGGAGCTGAGAGGATTGGAAGTGACTATATATATATTTTGCCTGTTACTTGTAGACTAGAAATTACAAAGGCTAAATGGAGTTTGAAGAGCCAAGTGAGGTAGTTTATGGACTCTCTCCCATGTCCATTCCCATTCCCTCAGAGTCCCTACAAGAGAAGCAACATAATTTAATGGCAAAAAGTGTTAAAACCTGTTGAAATAAACCACTTTTCTCTTTCCTGGCCACATGTCTCTTAATCTATGGAAGTACTTGAAGCAAGCTAATTATAAAACAGTAAATCGAACATCAGGACAAATAATAAAATAGTAAATTAAAACCAGAAAATGTTAGTCACTTGCATTTTCTGATTAGCAGAGTAGTAGGAAATGCAAAGGACTTTTTTCCTAAGATGTGGGCAAAGTGTTGGTTGCTTTATGTTGATACGTCTGAACCAGGAGTGTCTCCAGTGATTTCTTCTGGATACCAGTAAAGCTGGGTATGTCTTTAGGACTGCTGCTGAAGGCCTGTTCTGCTAAGATGTGATCACCAGTGAATGTTAAACCAAGTTCTGTGGTAAATCATGTTCTGTTGTGGGTCAAGTCCTGTTCAGGGTTAGTGTTTTGGGTGTGTAGTGGGTGTCACTTCCTTATGATGGACTGCCTGACTCACCCTAGGCAGTAATGAGGAAGTAAAGGAACAGGCTGGGGTAAAGGCAGCAAAATAATTCATGTTTTTTCCATTGTGGAAATTTTTAAAGTTTGTTTAGGTAGCACAGTCATATATATATATATATATATATATATATATATATATATAATAAAAAAGGAAGAGCCCTGGAAAATACTGACCCCAAATGTGTGGGTGAGGTCTAAGGTAACCAGTCAGATACTGGTTACTAAATACTGTATGGTCAGTCTCATGTCCAGAATGTGTCATGTTTCCCATCTGACAGCAGGGAAGTCTGGCACTGCAGTGGGAAGTCACTGTAGGCTGGTCACTTCCAGGTTTTAAAGAGTTCCACTGAACAGTGTGACAATGGCCTGACCAACAGTGATACCAAAACCCCTCCTTTGTTGTCCTGAAAGAAAGAAAGAACTGAAAATCAATAGGAAAATGGGATTGCATATGGCCTGCCTTCTGGCCGTTAGAGAGCACTTCTCACACACCTCATCAGCAGAAGAAAAAAAAGACTTTACACCTGTGAAATCCATTTTATGTTCTTCCCCCATGCACCAGCAGAGCTGATACAAAGTGGGGTAATTTTATTTCTTAAGCCTAATCAATGGTTGAGGAGTGCCTGCACTCAGGAGCACATATGTAACCAAGTTTTGGGGAACCAGAGGGTGGAGGCACAAACTCTCAGCCCAGATCTCAGCAGCTGCACTGAGCGTGGTGCATTAAGCTCACTATGTTCTTCCAGGTGCTGCAATTTGGGACAGCAAATTTTTTCCTTTCTATTAGAAGTTAAATTCAAACCGAGGAGAAGGAGAAAATAGTTCACTGTGTTTTTTGGTGTGTTACTGTGAATGTCCCCACATGAGGACAGGGATTTTCCTGAAGCACTCTGCACAGGGCGGGGGAAGGTCAGGGGAGACAGTTCTGGTTTAGGGAAGTGGGGCTGTGCTATCTTTCTGTGTGTCTCTAAAATTGCCTGACACTTGGGTCATCGGACATCCCCTGGCTGAGAGGATGAGTAGGCACTGCCACGTCTCGATCAGCTGACAAGCCCCTTCACGGTGTGGGGTTGTTGCACTGCACATTTGAACTGGATCTCACTAAGCTTTCCCCTCTTATTTGAACAGAGGAGAATGAGGAGCGCACTATGATCGATCCAAACTCAAAAGAAGACCCCAAGTTCAAGGAACTGATCAAGGTAGGAAATGGATGTTTTGTCCTTCTTCAAACCTTTAACTAGTGAGCTGCAGTAATTTGCAAGCTGGTCACCCAAGAACACATTTGAGGAATGGCACTTTGTTACTGGATTGTAGCTGTGGAAACTGAGATGGAGGTCAGCAACAAGGTAAGGCTCAAAGCAACAGTGAGAGGGACAAGGAAAGGCTGAATGTCAGGGTGCTCATGGAGATACCGAGTAAAGCTCCATTGTACATTTCTGTCCCTGTGATTGTCACAGCAAGGGTCAGAGCTTGGCTTGAGTCTGTCTGCAGTCCCTACACATAAAATGTAGGTACCTTCTGTTTGTGAAAGCTGGGAAGGAGCTTTGCAAAGCATTAGTGAGGTTTCAGGAGAAGAAAGAGTAGGACTGAAATGTTAGGGGACAAGGAGGGGACCTTTTGTGTCATGGGAAAGTTGGAACTGAGATTCTTCTTGCCCTCCATTCTGGCCTCAGTTTACCTGTGTGCTGGGTCAGGGACAAGTAGTTCTGTCTGATCACTGGGCACACCTGCCCAAGGTGTTAAGGTGTGCCCAGATGTGCTGATGTAAATGAGATTCCTGACTCAGTAGTGCCCATAGTTCCTGCCTGGCATGACAGAGGACTTACCCTGGAAGGACTCGTGTTTAGGAGAGCCTTTTCTATGCAGAAAGTTGTTGGGGTTAACATAGTACAAGCTTGAGCGTGAAGAGGAGGGATGGCGAGCCTGAACAAGTGTGATCTCTTTCAAAAAGGTATTTGTGCTGGTGTTACCCTTCCCACTACACTTTCCCTTCATTTCTTTAAAAGAGTTGTAAAAATCATTTTTGTTGGAAATGACAATGCAGCTATATCTGTGTGGCTACGAAAACTTTGGATAGTGCCTACCACTTTCTGAGAGGGGGCTGAGCTTGGGCATATTCCTTGCTGGAAACCTGATGCACCCTGGCTGCACACAGCCTGTCTGCTACCCAAAAGTTAACTGCTTCAGCAAATGCCTCAGCAAACTGCTCACCTGGTACATCTTTCAAACAAGCCCAGTGATCTGTTATTACCACTGCAGTAACGTGTTTAGCATCACAAAACCACATCAGACTGAGCTTAGCAAGGAGCTGTGCTCAAATTTCTGTTATTCTAATTCACTGGGAGTACATTGTGGTTTTAAATCAAGTGACTGCACATTCTTTCTTTGTTAGTACCTAAATCCATTAATTCTCTCAAAGGTGCAATGGTCTTGCATCACCCTCTCAGAATGCAATGTGGTTTCTCTGCTAGTGGAGCAGTGATATTATCAGCTGAACAGGAGTCATTGTAGTGGAGGAACCAGAGGTACTCTGTGATTTGGGAGACTTGATGTGGAGACTGCAATTGCTTTTAAATTGTGAGTTTTCCTGCTGAGTTTAACACAAGTTTCTGAGTCTTCCCCAGATGCTGTAGTCCACCAAGGTTATATTTTTTCAGATTAAAAACTTGAAAACCTCCAGGAGGAAGGAAGACCAGGGCCAGAACAGCGCTTGAGGATAATGTTTGAGTGCATTGCAGCATCAGGGTCACTAGGCCAGTTCACACTTGCACAGGGAGAGAGGTTCCAATGGAAGGGGACCACCTGGTGCAGGGAGCAGCATGGAACTGGAGATTGTTTCCTTGGGATCATCCTCGAAGGAGAGATGTGCTCTGTAGAGTGCCTGTGTAATTTGCCTAATTGCTAATAACTTGCATACCTTTCAGCAGTTGGAGTTTCTACAGAGATTCAGTGGTGTTGGTGTGAATCTGTAAGCCAGGGAGAGGTTTGAATTATGCTGGAAAACTTACTTTATACTACAGAGTTTGGATAATGCAAAAAAAAAAAAAAAAAAAAAAAAAAAAAAAAAAAGAATAAAAGAGTAATTTATTCCTCATTTTCTGTTCCTTGGTGGTTAATGGCATTTTCCAAATCCCTAGTGCTGCATGAGAATTGCTGTGCTTTAGAAACCCAGCCAGCAGAAAAGTGTCTGCCCCACAGAGCCTGAAAGGAAAGCTCTCCACAGACTAGTGAGGAGTGGGAACTTGAGTAGGTGGAGGTTTTTGTAGTTCCAAGTGGTTCCTTCACTCTTTTTCCCCTCAGAGAGGAATGTGTCAACAGCAGCAGCAGATCCTTGTGCCTTTTCAAAACTGGCAGTGGGACTCAATTTCATTGGGGCCAGCCCAGCTCTCTTTCAGCACCAGAGTTAGACGTGCCAATGGTTTGCCATCACTGATGCTGGGTGTTTCTGTCCTGCCAGTCACATGCAGTGGGCTAAATGGATCTCAGTGCAAAGAAGCAGCAGAGATATCTGCTGCTGACACTGCTTTAGTGTCTCTTTGTCTCCACTAAATGTTGGTTTAATTTCTGCTAACCTCATGCCATAGGAATTATATGCATTGTGGATTGGGCATTTGGAAGTGATTTTGACAGAGCCTTTGTAACTCTAGAGAGACAGACTGTGTACAGCATTGTGGTAATAGAGAGACCAGCAGATGAAAAACACAACAAAAGCCTCATTCCTCTCTCTTAGTAAAGCAAATATACAGAAAATCTCCTCGTTGAAGGCTGCTTAGTTGGGGATGTGAAAATACCTGCTTTAAGTCTTCTTGCACATATGAAAAACATTATGCTTGGGAGTGTTGTTTGTTATCACCATGGACAGTTTTCTAAAAATAGTCACAATTTGTCAGTATGAAGTGTTCAGCAAAGTTCCCTCTCTGGCCAGCAGCTTCTTTAAACTCACTTCATTTGCCCTGTGTGTAATGAAAATTTGGTATGTGGCTAAACAGTCCTAAAGCTGAAAATTCAGATCAGGGAAAGAGAGATGAGATACTGGTTTTATTTATGTGTGTATAAATATTGTATTCACAAAATGCTCTATTTCTAGTGTCTGAAATATCAGCTTCTTTTACTTGTTGTCCAATATTTCCTCATTTTCTGTATTTCAGTAGAAAAAATATGAAAAAGAGCTTCTGTTAATTGAATGCAGAATTTTAGAACATCAGCTTGCAAGCATTGAGTCCTGTCTGAAAGTGCCTTGACCACAGGCAGCAAGCCACAGTTGTAAGGTGGTTTTCCTCCCTGCAAAGCTTTCTGTAAGATTGCCTTATAATTGCAACCACTTCTAGCTTTTAAAAGACTCATCTAAACTTTGTACAGATCCAAACACTGCTGCTCTAGACATGGCCTGAAAAGAATAAGCATTCTCATTTGTAGTAAAACATTCACTGTCCTGGAAAATATCGACTTTCCCCATGTCTGGTTTTATGGCTTTTCCCTTCACCTCAGGAAATCTAAAAAACCAAAATGAAGCCACTGTCCTTTGACATGTGGTTTGTAACGTGTGACCAGATGAAACCAAGCTCCCTAAAAGCTCTGTGATCTGCTTTTGGCAACAAGAAGCCTTCCCCTTGGTTACAGGATGCCAGTGCTTTGTGCTTAGCCACGAGGCCTGAATGTGAATTTTTGCTATTAATTTTCATGCTCAGCCCTGAAGCCAGTTTCATACCTTTGATCTCTGCTTCCTAATTCCCCCAGAAGCTGAGGGGAAGTGGGTCATTGAAGCCAGGGGTTTTTTCTATGCTGTTTTTGGTGGCTGGGCTTCCTGTTTTCCCATTGTGCCAGAATTGTTCTTGTATTCTGTGTTGTTTTGCATTTTTTCCACTACTGTACAGTGGTGACTGGGGGGTTCTTATGCCCTTGAACTTTGAATTTTTGCAGCTACAAGTGCACGTCTGAGCATTTGGCCCAGTTCAAAAGTGCCTTAGATGAGTGCAAATAAGCATGAAATGTCAGGCATGGTTGTGAGGACATAAGAATATCATATTAAATTTTTAAAACCACACTACTAGCCCTAAATACTATAGAGGGCTATAGAAAATCAGCTTTTTATGAGGCCAAAATGTAGTATTGATCTGCAGTTGTGTGAAGTGCTGGCACAGGAAGGAAGGAATGGGTACAGACCAGACACATCGAGGTTAAGCATCTTTCCATGCATAGGAAAAGCTTGTCTGCTTCCCACCAAGCACCAACATGCCTGTGTCAGGCTGTTACAATTCTGAGACATTCAGGTTATTGAATATTTTGTGCTCCTGCATTTTTATGGAGGAGAAATCACAAAGAACTGGAGAGAGCTGACTTTCCGTGAGCAGAGGCAGAAACTATTTCTGCACGTTTGTCATTTCAATGAGCAACGTGGTGTTTCCTCTGTAAAAGTTAAAAAAAAAAATCTGTGCTGAAATTTTTTTCCAGGTTTCTAATTAAGACATGATCAAGAAAGGTCTGGGATTTTTTTCATTTCAGTACTTTTCAGTCTTCAACAGCTGTTGAAGAAAACCACCTGTTTGTTTTTTTTTTCCTTTGCAAATTCATTTTTTTCTAGTGGAGCTGGAGTTATAGTCTGAATAGTAGAGAAGTTAGAATGTTCTTTGGGATATTTTTCTTTGATTTGAGTACTAAGCTATTAAAATAATAAAATAATTATGGCTAGACCTGTTTAATTTGTGTCTTTTTTGTAGTTTTTTATCTGAAGTTTTTCAGTGCTAAATTTCTGTGAAACATTTAATTAGCACATAGTGTAAGTGTTTTCCTTCCTTAAGACTTTGTGCTGTGATTCCTGTGTATCTGCACTCTTGGAAATGGGATGTTGGATCTTACATTTTATTATTCTATTTTTAATTCCTTGGCATTTTCTAGATTCTGACTTCAATATCATTCAGCACAGGACAAACAAAATAAAATGTTTATTAATGGCTTCAAATAGTTTAGCATCCTGAGTCTTCCTTTAACAAAGCCTTTGAAGACTTCTTGAAATCCAACCTCTTCTTATAGGCACTGTAATGAGATCTAATTATTAAATATCTTTGCTGAGCTTCAGATAATTTTTGAAAGTCTGTTCTGTAAATCTCACAGAAGACCTAAACTTTTTATGATTTTGATTTCTTCTGTTGATTTTTTATGGATGTCTATGTGTTTCAAGCTTGTATAATTATGGAATTGGGTAGTCACCTTTGAAAATCTCTTTCTGGATGATGTCTTGTTATCTAGAACTGATTCTTCTGTATAAGTGGTGAAGTTTTTGAGGTGAAATATAGTATTGTTTTCTCATTGGTTTCCAGCTGTGGAAATCCTTTGCTGACTTGTCACAGGGGAGCAATGGGGTGATGCTGCTGCTGCTGCAGAGCTCATCCTTGTGTATCCATATGTCCTCAACCACCTCCCCTCTTCTTGTACCTGTGTGAGAGAAGACCACTTCTGACCCAAGTTGCTGATGTTGAATAGTGAATAACTTATCAGAAAACCTTTATTTTCAAAGGCAGGTCTTTAGAAGAGTCATTTTTATTGTTGAGGTTTTAATCCCTCTGGACAGCTTAGACCAGAAAGGTGATTTACATAGGTGAGCATTGATGCTGATCCTTGCTTTCCATGGATTGAGCACTTGCCAAATCACTCAGCTAAAATCTGCCACTTACATCCTGTCCCTATTTTTAGAGCTGACTTTCAGCCCTGCATATTTTCAGCATGATTTGGAAGTAGTAAAGGTATGGATTAGAGGTACATGAAGCATTAGTATTTCATGTTTGGATTGTAGACTTTTCCACGGTCACTAAGCCTAGCCAAATTTATTTGAGGTTTTTAGGTTGAAGGAACATCAGTAGCCAGGTGGAAAACATATTCAAATGCTCTTATTCCCTAGGATTTCCAAGGCAGGTGTTTTCCACTGCAAACCTGCATATATTTTATTTATTTGCTTTTGTTTCATGATGTCTTGTATATTAAAACCCCTTCACTTAGCCATCACAACTGCCAAGAAAAGGCAGAAATATGGGATCTAATCAGAAAGTGAATTTAAAAAATCCACAACCTTATATGGTGCAAATTAAGGATTACAGAATCTTTAAATGAAGCTTATTGTTTTTAGGTGGCTCTAGTCAATGGATTTTTCTTGTCTGTGATTGGCAATGTTCTTATAGAACCAAGGAAGTAGCAGGAGTTAACATGGTGTCTCTTCCCACAGAACTGTGTTATTTTTGTGAAAATAATTTAAATTTCCAAGTAATAAATTGGAGGAGAATGCTACTACCAGCTTCAAACAGTCAAAGCTTGTTTTCCTGTAACTGTTTGGAAATAATTGTCTTTGGTACCTGGGAAACTTAGCTCATTTTCTTTCTAAAGATTCTTTATGCTCATTCCAGTTTTACAGGTGACTGAATGATTTTCATAGTTATGGCAGTCAGCATATGGGAACTGTTAAAATGGTAAAATGATTATCAGATCCATTTAACCAAGATCTTAATTCTGGACTTTTGTATTCTGCGATAGCTGAGGATAAAATACCTTGTCCTGTTGTTGAGACCTGAATTAAAAACAATATGGGACAATGAGATGCCTTTATTTTTTTTTTGTTCAGATCTTCTCTCTGCAAATTGGAAATACATAAATATGCTTGCAGTTCACCTGTTTTATAGTCCTGAATACTGCCTTGAATGAAAGGAACGTATTTCAGTTGGTTTTTGACATTTGCCTCCTTTTTCTCTGCTTGCAGGTTCTAATTG
Organism: Nicator chloris; assembly: GCA_013400495.1. NCBI lineage: Eukaryota > Metazoa > Chordata > Aves > Passeriformes > Pycnonotidae > Nicator > Nicator chloris. Next base: position 56,610 of record WAAE01023899.1, read on the forward strand.
ACTGGATTAATGATGTGCTGGTGGAGGAGAGAATCATTGTCAAACAGCTTGAAGAGGACCTTTATGATGGGCAGGTGCTGCAAAAGCTGCTGGGTGAGTCCACACAAGAGAAGGTGACCTAAAGACTGGGAGAGCCCAAAATTAACCTCTTCCAAAGCTGCAGACTGTGCAGTAACTCAACATCTCAGGGAGATGCTTCATTTCACTGAAAGCTGCCTTCCTCTCCTCAGGCTGTCTGCTGAGAGGGGAGGAAATCCAGAGGATTCCTAGGTATCTGTTTCATGGACTAACTGTAGTCCAGGCTGCTGCAATACAGGGTAGAAAAGGAGTGAAGAGGTTTGTGTTGATGGTGCCAAGCAGGAGCCGTGTGGTCCAAAATTTTGTCAGTGTAGTTTGCTTTTGAAAGCTTTTGTGCTGAGAGCTGTTTTGAGGTCCTGATAGTATTACTTTTGGGGGGAAAAGGGGAAAAAGAGAATGCTTGCCAGCAGGCACGTGCTCAAAATGTGCACTTCTGTGTGAATGGCAGGAAAAACTAACAAGGTGTGGTCATTAAACTTCAAATAGTTTATTAAGCAACATGACAAGATTGTACCAACTTACTTTTTAAATTAGTTCCACTGGGCTAATCTTGGGTCATATAAATCTTGAGGGTTTGAGGAAGCAAAACGTGCTTTAGCTTGAATTCATACCTTCAGCTAACCTGAAATAAAACTTATCAAGCTGAAGTAAATGTTCACACAAAATATTTCCCATTTATTGTCCTAAACTAACTTTAAAATATCCTTTACACCTGTGAAGGCTGTGTTGTGCCAAATTATTTTCTGCAGTGAAAGAATTTGGGAGGTATAATTAATATTGTTGCTAGCTTGCTGTTTAGCTGAAAGTTGTTACATATTTTGACACCTGAATGATGAGCATGTTCAGCCAAACTTTCCCAGTTTTGTCACATTTTTATTGGAACTGACACACTTTGAAATCTTTACTTTCGACTATTTTTTCCTTCCAAGGAAAATAATTCTCTTAGAAAAGTTCTAGTGGACTCCAGTGGTCTGAGCTTGTTATCTCTGCACAGTTTAATCTGGTTTTGTCTGCCCTTCTTATTCATTTATTTTGTTTGTTTTTCAAATGCAGAAAAACTGGCTGACCGTAAACTGAATGTGGCAGAGGTGACACAGTCTGAAATTGGTCAGAAGCAGAAGTTGCAGACGGTCTTGGAAGCTGTCCATGATTTACTCCGACCCCATGGCTGGACAATCAAGTGGAATGTTGACTGTAAGGACTCTTACTATGTTTTCTGTCTCAGTAAGTGTGTTATCACTTCAGAAGTCTGCTAAGAGCACTTTTCCCCAGTATCCTCCAGTGCAGTGAAAAGCAAGAGGTTGAGTCTGCCTGTCTGTGATCAGAGAGGGTTTGGACTTGTAAGTTAGACTTAAAGGAAGGGCTGAACCTAGGCTTTGCCACCTGTAAAGTTACATTTTAGGCCTTACTAATTCAGGAAAAAGAGGAAGAAGGATAAAAAGTCTGTGTTGACCAAAAGCATTTTTCACTGCCTTTTTCCCCCAGAGCTGTTTGTTTAAAATAACACCTCAGTATCTTTTCACTTGCTTCTTTTCCCTTGTTCCCTGCAGCCATCCACGGCAAGAATTTGATTTCCATCCTTCACCTCCTGGTGGCTTTGGCCATGCATTTCCGAGCTCCCATCCGGCTGCCCGAGCACGTGTCTGTGCAAGTGGTGGTTGTTCGGGTGAGTACTGACTCCTGGGATGAACAGAGGGGATTTTGCAGTGCTGGCCTGCTCCCACCCATTGCCTCCCATCTCTTGTCATTCAGAAAATGTGTCCCAGTTGCTTGGTGAGTCCCATGAGTCCAATGCATTTTTGGATTGTATGTGCTTAAGTGAGACCCCAAGGACAGCACATCTTTAGTAGGTTTGGGGCCACCCTCTGCTATTGCAATAGCAAGCTCAAAGTATGCAATGGGATTTTGTGTAAGGGAGTATTAGGCTTGTAATTTTTCCCACTCCAGTACAGGTTTTTTTGCCATGCATTTTTTGCAGAGAAGCCATTGAAACCTAAACAGCACAGGAAGGAGTTTCAGCACATAAAATCTCCCTAGTCTGGAATGCCTGCTAGCAGTGTTGTTTTTCCCCAATGACTTCATGTGCAGACTTAGACATGTTGTTTTCCTTGGCGGGTCTGATAGACTTTCATCATCTCTTTCACAGTCTTGTGTTTTTGTTAGCTTTCCTTAGATATGGGGAAGAGATCTGACCTAAGGAACCCTCACTGCTTTCCCCCTGCCCTAGATACTGCTCTAGTTATTCTTTTCTCTGGTTGGTGTCAAGCATTTCCTTTCCCTCTACAAAACTCTGCTTTCAAGCGTCCGTACTTCTTTTTCCTTGCCTTCTGTCCCAATGAAAGCTTCCCATGGGAACCCAGTTTTTCTCCCAGGTGCTGAACCCCAGGCAGATGTGTTCCAGCTGGCACTCTGCTCCTGCTGTGCCTGTTTGCTGCGGCACTCACTCTCCAAGTGCCATTTACTGTTCCAGCTGTGAGTTTTGCTTCAAGACTCAAGAAGATAAAGTGATCCCACACCCTGTTTTGCAAACCTGGATCCCCTTACAAGATGCAGGGTGGTTGATTAGATGAGCTTCATTTTGCTTTTTGTTTAAGTGATGATGTTTTCCAGGTTGCCTGCCTGGATGCTGTAGATGTATAGGGTGTGATGTAAATGAGAAATTGATGGATGCTCCCTGGTTCACAATAAATGTGTGTATTATCTATACGAGGTGATTTTGAACTGCTTTAGTTCTTTCAGAACAAAACTCAGAATTTAAGAACAGTGAGTTAGTATAAAGTAACATGAATGTTATTTTTAAATTTCTTTTGTCTGTCTTGGAAAGATAAGGAGGATTATGTAAATATAAGCTGGTCAGAGCTCTCTCACACCCTGATGCTAAGACCCTCCTTCTGCCCAGTACAGTGAAGGGTCTTCTGTAACTGCCAAGGCAGAAAAAAATATTAGGTAGAGAGGTAAAGCCTCCCTTTCCTTGTCCTTAGTTAAGCTTCAGAACCATCCACCTCTACAGCAGAGGGAAGGCTGTGGAGAAGGTTTTCCCTTCTTTTCCTGTTGGAGGGATATAGAGGAGACACCATCTGGTTCACCAGAGTCGCTGGATCTTGAGACTAGGATGACAGGAGGACATGAAGGCTGCAAGAAACTAGGTAGGAGAGAGAGCAACACCGGTGTCCCCAGGGGAGTCAGGTCCCCTGAAGCTGTCAGGTATAGTGGGAGTTAAGTCAAATCCTAGAGGCTCTTGCTCTTGGATCTAGAGCCTGGAGTCCTGACATGGCCACAGCTGGCCCTGTGCAAGAGGAGCCTTCTTCCACCCCCTAATCCACTACTAGGAAAAGTTTGCAACTCTTCAGCTGTGTTTATTTAAATGGAAAGTGAGGGATGGTATGAAATGGAGCATGTTTGTTCTGAAAAAAGGACTTTTGCCTCTAGTTTGGTAAACTGATTTTTTTGTAGTTCAGCATCCATAATCTAGTCTAAAAATACATGCTGGTTCAGTAACACAGATCTCTTTAAATGGACTTTGCTTAGCCTTTGTTATACTAATGACAAATAGAATGGTGAATATTGTTCCTAATCCAAATAAGAAAACTACTATTAAGATTTTTGCCACTATTACCAATTTGTTTTTAAGTGATCTCCTTACATATCCCAGTAATGAACAGGGTTCTGCCAAACTAGATCACAGTTAACATAAGGTGTTAACTGAGAGGTTTTCATTTAAATGCCTCTTTTTGCTTGGATATTCATTTGAGGGGGTAAAGAAACAGTTTAAGTGACATCTGTGCAAGTCTTTCAGAACTGACTCTGCAGCAAGAAAACCATGCAAGATGCTGTGGGAGTATGGTGCAGGAACACACGTGTAAATTTTCAAAACTAGCTAAGTCTCATTTTCATGGGTGACTTTGATTATCTTTATCCAGTTGTTGAACTCTCCTCACACTGTGCAGATCCCTGAGGACTGTGCTTACACCATGAAAATAAAGTGATTTAGCAAGTTACTGCTCAGCTCAGATGTGTGCCTTTGCACAGCCCATCCCAGAGCAATGCAGAACACCTTCTGAGCTTGTCTAAGTGCTGTGGGCTCTTTTTTCTCTTGCTTTCACTGTCCTGATCCATAAAGTGAGATAATAATATGACAGCACTGTGCTACATGGAAGGTATTTATCCAGATCTCCACAGTTCCATGGTGATTCTGCCCTTCTGTCAAATTCTTCTCTTCCTTTAGCATCTTGAGGTGACAGACTGAGACTTTTTAAGGTGCTGCATTTTTTTTTAATTAAAACTCATTGATTTAGAGTCTGAGAAATATCTGTAGCTCTATCTAGGTGTGTCAAACAGTGCACTGTCCTTTTTTGGTCCTGCACTGTTAGTTTGCTCAGAAACCCACAAGCATTTTGGAGATGACTTCCTGTTTTACCTTCCTTGGCAGGAAGAACCTTTAGCTATCTATCTGTCTTCCCATATTATGTGGAACAACTACAAGACCAACCTAGCAGAAAACCACTTTTGTTTCTGTTATTTCATAATGGCCTTCATGACGTAGTTGCTCTCAAGAGCCAAGTTCCTGAAAGAGTTACTTGGAAGTAACTTGAAAGCCTTTTTGAAATCAACCTCCAGAATCAGTTTTCTTGCTGGTTTCTTTGTGTGAAATAGGAAATTGGGTAACTATGGCAATGTATGCCCAAGTTATTCAAGAAGGATCCTGGCAGAGCAAGGGTTTGGGTAGGCCTTCTAGTTAAAATCCTGTGAGCAGCTACTCTAAGTGCTGAGTTAAGAGTTGAGGGTGATACATGCTTTAATGCTGGTGTCACTCAACACGTGCCTGTCATTCCAGCCCTCCTCAGTGAGGGCAAGGAGGAGAGAAACTCTGTTGGTTTTGGTGGTGCTTCCAGTGAGAACTGAAAATACTGAGATTTTCCAGCTGACTCTTACATTTGAAATGTAAGCTTGCATGGTGAAGAAATGCTCTAATTCAGGAAAACAAAAAAAGTTTGCAGAATTAAGTGTAAAAATTGTCCTTGAGGCTCACTGTGTTATTTTTGCAAGGCTCAGGAATTGTTATCTTTTATACTTAGCTTTCCTCAGCCTCATTCTTAAAACTGCAGCATGTTCCACCTTGTTGCTGATGGGAGATCTGGGATATTTTTACAGTTATTCCCTTTTAGTCTGAGTTGCAGACAGAAAGGTCAGAGTCAAGGCAGGATGAAGAATAAATGTGTCTGGTGCCAGTGGTGGAAGGAATTAACGTTTTATCAAGGAATGACATTTGCTTTTGGATTGCAAGGTAGGAGACCTAGGCTTGCTGTGAGAGCAGCATGCTCAGCTGCCTGGGAGGGGGAGCAGTGTTTCCTTTTCCACTGGCTGGGGAGCCAGTGTTGGAATCCATTCCTCTTTCTTATCAGGCACTTGGAGGCATTACTCAGGAGTCATCACTTACTGAGGTTTTGTTCACAGGTTACACCATCTTCTCCCTGGGGTTCAGGGTGCCTGGAAGGTCCCAAGCCCTGTGTTAATAAAGTAGTGACGTGGTGGGATGGAATAAAGACAGCATTATTTTGTATGCAGGAAAATGCTGGCCTGTCAGATGCCTCCTCATTTTTCCATCCATGCTGTCATGCTGGCTTTTCCCCCAAAGCTCCTGGCGCCGTTCCCGTGGCTCCCTCAGGGGAGCAGGATGAGATAGGAGTGTGATAGGGAAGTGAGGGCTGTGAAGACATGGCCAGCCTGGCAGCATAAAGCCCAGGCCCCATCAGGCACAGAGCTGTAACAGCCCCCCATGCCTCCAGCCAGGCTCCCTCCCTTCCAGCAGCTCTGCCTGCCTTCATTTCTTCAGTAGGGAGTGGAGGGGCAGGAGTTCCTCTTGCTGGTTTTTAGATTTCAGTTCTCATTTCTCCAACTACTTCCGGGGAAGGATATGTTTCTCCTCAAAGCTGTTCTCCCTAATAAGTTCTTGCTTGAGGTTCATCTGGTGAAAATGATTGAGATGGTGAAGGTGTACACAGCTTGTGCCCAGGGGGGTGGTTTCCCTGCTTACCTGAGCTGGAAAGCTTTATTAACCCTCCCCTGAGTCATTCTGACAGACCTGGTTCCTAGATGGCTGCTGAGATTTGAGCTCTTTCTGTCAGCTTTTTGAGCACGGAGAAGGGAGAAAAGAAGTTCCTCCATTCAGGCACAGTTTTGAAAGGAACCCATGGAGATGCTAAGCAAGTTTTTCACTCAGGTGAAAGCACTTCCACCCTCTGAGGTATTTTTGAACTGTCTCAACACATGCTATTTCTCTTGGGTAGAGAGTCCTTATTCATGCAGAAAGTTATGCCAAGAAGAGACAACCTGGTATCAGGGAAGTAATGTTCATTGTGAAATCATTTGCTGGACTTTCAGTGCTCCCTGTGTTTCCTTGGAGGATGTGTCCCTGTCAGGTGTGTGGCAGTGGCCCCAGTGCCATGCCTGCTCTAGGAGAGCTGTGCCAGCACTCTGGAGCCCTGGCCTGGGAACAGCCATCTGTGGCATTTTTGTCCCAGAAGAGTCAGGCTGCCAGATGTGGCAAACTGCTGGTTGACACTGTGACATGACCAGCTGCCCTGCAGGGATCTAAGATGGGGCTGACAAACTCTAAATTGTGTTCCAGGCATGATGCTGACTGTGGTCTGAGGAGGACAATTGTTAGTGAGGCAGTTAGCTACTAATATAGGTGTAAATATACATTTCCCAGACATTCCTTTGACTGTCAGCCTCATCGATGCCACTGCTGGGGGGGTGAATCCTCCTGTGTCGGCTGTTTCACCTCTGCCTCTGTGAAACTTAGTGAGTTCATCCAGTTCTGGCCTCTGGTGCTCTGAAAGATGCTGAATGAGCCCCTGATGAGCTTCTCCTTTGTTAATTCCATCTTCCTTTCCAGAAACGTGAAGGCCTCCTTCAGACCACTCATGTTTCAGAGGAGCTGACCACCACGACAGAGTAAGCACAAAACGCTTCGGTGTAGGATGTGAGACCATTTCTAAGGATGAGAGAGAAGTTTAATCTTTCCCCCATCCTTGCTGAATTAATGAAATCCCTTCATGTGGTGCTTTTTTCACTACATGGAAATGACTTGGTCTCTCAAAATATGCTGCAAGGGAGAAGCATCCTCTGGAAATTGTTGTAGCTTAGAACCTTTTAACTGAAAGTGACTTTTGTGAGCCTTTTTTTCCCCCTGCCTACTGGATGTAGCTATATATATCTGCTTTCTCCTTGGTACTATTTTCCCTGTTAAGTGAAGGGCTAATGTACTTATTTTGGGGAAGAATTAGTTTGACTAAAGGCAACCCTTTGACATAGCTCTCTAAACCGAAGTGATATAATTAAAACAAAAAGGAGAGAAGAGCTCAGCAAAAATAAATAAACAAACCTCTTCCCTCTCCAGTTTTTGTACCAGCTTACTTTGCTTTATGTTTTTACAGTCCTTTTTATGAGGAGAAGGTTAGACATGCATTTTGGCTTTGACTGAAAGCTGAGGTTTTCCTTCACAAGGCCTGAAGGCAGCTTTTCTAAGAGGGGCTTACATGAGCCCTCCCTCAGTTTATCAGTGTACTGGCTCCCTGTAGAGTTGGCTCAGCTTCCCAGGGCTTTGAAGATAAATGAAGCACCATGTGGTGCTTAGTGGGAAAGATCTTTCAGATGGAAGCACTCAGAAATGAGATCATAACATCTCTGTGTGGACATTAAAGATCTCATAGTGGTTTTTGTAGGATCAGAGCTCTGGCTCAGGTTCGTGGGCCAAAATTCCTCCCCTCTCTCCCATGCCCTTGAACAATGCAGTGAGCTTGTGCTCTCCTCTAGATGTGGTTTGCAAGATGTGATCTGCAGGCTGGGGCTTGGACATTTTTTAGCAAGAAAGATGTTTGCAGATTTGCATGTGTGTTTATACATGTATTTTATGGAGCTAATTAATATTAAACAGTATTAAGTAGTTACTGCTTAATGTGTTGCATATCCAGAAACAAGTACACCAATGGAAAATGCAGTGATCAGCAGAATCCAACATTTTCTGAATATTTTCAAATTCCTCTGTGCAAATCAGGGCCTGTTTCTCAGCTGATAAACATCTGCATATGTCTGGTGATGTCACTGGCTCTGTATGTATTTCATATGTGGCAGTTTTATATATATAACATTCACATAGAATGTGTTTTCTTCAGAGAAAACAGGTTAAAGTGAGATAGATGTCTTTGCTTCCTGTAAGCTGTGTGGTTTATATTATACTTGTGGAAATGCTCACACAAGCACATTTATTCATTCACCCTTCATCATAAAAAAATATGGATAAGAAGTCATAATTGTGTGTAAAATGTAATTAAGCTTTTCCATTAATTTCAAATAGATTTCCCTGACATCACTGGTGCTCTGCTGGGCATTCCTGCAGCGTGTTGGCTCTGGTCTGTGATGTGCTCAGCTCCCTGAGCTTGCACAAGTTGTTGGCTCTCTACATATTGAAGGAAAACTCCTTTAGGGCCTTCTTGTCTTCCCAAACTGATTATTCATGAACTAACTTAACGTTTTTGAATTCTCTGACTTGCAGGATGATGATGGGAAGATTTGGTAAGTAATAAATTCGACTTTGAATTTTTTTTTGTTTTGTTTGATTTGTCAGGCACAGAAATCTGGTCATTTCTTCTTTCAGCAGGTCAAGACAAGGGGTTGAGCAATTCCATGAGGTTGGAATGTGTTGTGGGGCCAGTTTTTGTTACTCTATGCAGTTATGGAGCAAAATGGGTAGGACCAGATCTAATTCCTTTGCATGGAGAATCTTATCTCCTGTATTTGCTAGACTTTGAAGTTTAGACCTTACCAACTGTTTGTCTTGTCTTCTAAACAAAACCCATTCCTTTTGGCGCTGCTGCCAAGAGTTTCCCTTTTTGCATTTACTTTTTTTTAGTGGCATTAAATCATTTCTCATTCTAAAGATGTATGCTCCTGTAAAGGATGAAAAAAAGTAATTTATTTTCTTTATTTGCCCACTATAATATGTCAAAACTATAATTTCTCCTCTTGCAACGTATCTACATTAAATATTAATAAGGCACTGGAAAATAAGTAATGTCAGGGAGCTATAGAGGCTAAATAATGTATCTTCAGATACCAAAGGAATTTAGATAATAAATATGTTTGTTTATTTGGCAGGAGAAAACTATTAAAATGTGTTCTGTAAATAAATAGTATTTGATCATGGAAAAGCTGTTAAAAACTATGTTGAAAACAGATTGGATTAGATATTGATAGACACTGCTTTGAAGTTAGAAACATAATTTAAATCTTTATACTGTCTGTAGGCTTTGCTCTTCATACACTGCTGAATCAGAATTCACTTGAGTTCAGTTCTAAGCTTTACTGACATCAGGGGTCCTACCAGTATTTTTAAATTAACCAAATTAATATCTGAATTTGATGCTGAATGTGGATGCAACCATAGCTATTTAAGTTAGGATTGGGGTACAGTCAGAATTTGTGTTTCATTTTAATTTTTCTTTCACCAACATATTTTGTGTCTCAATTTTGAACGGCAGAAAAGGGAAATCAGTGAATATGTTTATTTTCAGTTACCTCTAAAATTCCCAATTTGCTCTGGCAGATAGCCAGATACCAAAATAGGCTGCTGACTTTTAGCTTGGGTCTCTGTTACGTGACTTTCCAAGGAGAAAAATCTTTAAGCTTTGGACAGGAAACCTCCTTCCCACACTCGTGCTGTTGGAAGTGTTCTGATTTTGATTTTTTTTCCCCCCAAACCAGAGCGTGATGCCTTTGACACGCTTTTTGATCATGCACCAGACAAGCTCAGCGTAGTCAAAAAGGTAAAAAGTAAAATCCTAGCTTTATTTTCTACATTGCATTTTTTTTCTATGCTTTTGGAAAATAACAGAAGAGCAACCTGAAGTAGTGAAAAAGTTGTTTATCCCCAAGGATCACTCTTTCAAAGCCAGGTGATGTTTTCCACAGGACCCTAAAATGTGATTCACTCATAAAGAAGTTTGCTGAATATAAAGCTTTTACAAAAGAGCTGCTTTTGTCCAGGTGCTAAGCACTTATTCCTGTGCTCCCTTGGTTTGTCCTGTAAGGCTGAGCATCATTGCACAACACGCCCATCTGGACGTATTTTTGACGTGGCTTTGTGTTAGAGCAGAGGGATAATGTAGCTGTTTATCTCGCTCTGCCAGCTCTTGCTGCTTTGGGGGAATATGTAAGAGACTCCATGTAGCTCCATCAGATAGTTCCAGCCTGGCTGTTAAGCTGCTTATTAGGACAGCAGTATGTGAAGATCAGTGTTGTAAATTGTCCCTTCCCCTTGTGTGAAATAAAGGATGTGTGCTTTTAAAATAATGCTTTGAAGTCTCGGGAAGATTTTTATCTTTCCAGCCTGAAATGTCTTCTAGAAAAGTGTTTTTAAGTGGATAAGAGAACTAACTGTTTCCACACAATAAAAGTGCTAATGCTCTGCTCTGTGTCCTTTCTGGAAGTGGTGTAAGTGGGCTGACAGATCTCTGTGCATCAATCCATTAGCAGGGAAGTGGTTTGTAATGGCAGGATTTGCATCTGGAATAGAAATCCCAGGCCTGGGCTACATCCTGGCTGTAATCTGTGAGCTGACTGCACACATCCCTCCAGGAACAGAGTTGTGTGCACAACACTGTGCTGTTGACACCTTCAAGAACCTGAAAAAATTAGTGGGGACAGTAAATGCACATACTGCTCACTTCATCTTCAGGCACCAAAGTCATCACAGCATTTTCCCAGGACACTAAAGTTTGCTTGATGTGCTAGGGAGGCTGCATGTAACAGCACCATCTGCTGAGTGCTGGCATCTGGTGCAAGAAAGCCAGCAGTTCTGTGTGCTTATTTGTGCAAAAGCAGGCAGCAAACATGCATGTTGTGTTTTTAAAAATGTCTTTAAAGGTTATGTTAACCCTTTCACATCAGCACTGAGTGAAGTGTCTGACATCACTGTTTCTGCTGGGTTTTTTTTTAATAGTCTCTGATCACCTTTGTGAACAAACACTTGAACAAACTGAATTTGGAAGTAACGGAGTTGGAAACCCAGGTAGGAGGCTTTGTCTTCTTGGATGTAATCTGTGTAAATTGCAAATTTTCAGATGTGGGCTTGGCTAAGCAGAATCAGGTCTTTTTTCCAGAGTTTACTGAGCTGTGAGAGATGGTAATCTTATTGTCTTGGCAAAAAGATAAGCACAGCATCCAGAGAATTATGCTAGGAATATGGGTAATTCATTTGAGCCTGGCTTGGTATAATTCCTGTCATTCACTCACTGCTATTTTACAGCTTTGCTGAAATAATTGGGCAATTGGATCTGATCTGTCACAAGAAATTGTTGCTTCACGCTTTAGAGATACCCAAGAATTTATTCTTTAGAGGATGTCACATGTGCCATATCAGGATCACAAGTGGGAATTTTTAGAACTACAGAACATTATCCCCCTTAGCCACTCAGTAGCCATCTGGTCTTGTAGGAACACTGAAGAGGGTGGCTGAAAATATGTAGGATTTTATTTAGTATTTGCTGAAACCATAAACAATCTATTTTGACTTGGGGAAAAAAATCTTTTATGAAATTCAACTTCCTACCTATGACAGGGGAGACTTAATTTCAAGTTTTGATTAAGCACAAAGATTCGAATGTCTAACACACACAACTTAAGAGGGATTGTGGTTGAAACGACCAGATACTGTAGATATATAATGGGGTATATAACTGGGGGTATATAATATGCAAACATGTTTCCCAGGAAGTTTGGGGTTCTTCTAACTACTGCTGTGAAGTTGACAGGATTCTTCAAGCAAATTAAATGAACATGAGGAAAGCAAGAACAGGCTCCTGAACCATCTCACACTTCTATACAAGCAAAAAAAAATTCAAAATACATAATTTGGGCCAAGCATTCTTTGTTCTTGTTTATGAATGTTGATTTACAAACAGATGCTTTCTCCTTATATTTCTCTTTAGTTTGCAGATGGTGTTTATTTGGTTTTGCTCATGGGTCTCCTTGAGGACTATTTTGTTCCACTTCACAACTTCTACTTAACACCTGAAAGTTTTGATCAAAAGGTGGGTAGAAACTCCAGGTTTTGTTCGTTCTGCATTATTATCACGTGGTTTTTTCCAACTGTTTTATCCTTTCTCCTTGTGCCAGATGAAACAGAACCTGTTATATAATATTCTCTTCAGGAGATCTAGCAAAGAGGCTGTGGTACTCGATGTTAAAAGCACTAAAAATTGTGAAATGAATGGATAAATTTCCCACAGTTAAGGAAGAAAGGTGTTCTGTTCCTGGCATCAGACAACACATGAAGCTCACAAATATCCAGGATGAATAAATACAATACTGAGTGCTCTGTACTGTATAGTACTTTGCATAACCAAAGTAATTTTTTAGATTTTAGTACTGCCTGAAGCATTCTTGTGTGTAGGTCTCTTGCACTCAGCCCCCCACTTTCTCCATTGTCCTGTGCCCTTCCTTGTTTTCACAATGAGAAAAGTGTTTAGGCTGTGTTTTAATGTCACAACCAAAAGTTTGCCTCTGTCTGCCGTTGTTCCCAGACCTGCACGTACATCTGTGTATATTTGGTCCTGGTATATCAGAATACCCTGAGTCTGTTCCTGCTGCAGTCCTGCATGTGCCCCCTGCTTTTTATTCTGCCAGGTTCTGCAGTGCAGAAGACAGGTTTTGTGTTGGCTGAGCTGCAGCAGGAGAGGGGCTGGGTCAGGAGTGTAAACATTGGCTAAAGTTAAAAGATGGAATGCTTTGTGAGTGCTGTTTAAAATGGGGTTTTCCTAACAGCTTCCACACAGATTGTTGCTGTCAGCCCCTCAGCAAAGGTACATCTCTGGGAGGGATGGTTCCCTATTACATCTCACACATCCTTTATAGCTTTCTCTTGCTTCTTTATCCCAGTATCTTCAATTTTTGCCTTTGTAGAAATGCAGGGTGCTGAGTTGCAGCCGGCATCTGTTAGGTTACAATTTTATTATAAATGCTTGAAATTCACAAAGATTACCCAGATATTCCTGAAGTCACGGTGTGGTTGTTGTGGAGACTCAGCCTTTATGAATTGGGATTTGTAAATTGAAGAAGGAGAGGTAGACTCTGCTTGGGGGGGAAAAATACCATGTTGAAAATGATTGGTTTTGTCACAAAGAAGGAGGAGGAACTGAAGCAGGTAAAGGAGATTAACAAAGTCCTGAGTAATAAGCCATGTATCTCCAGAACTGTCATGTGCAGTAACAAAACTAATTACCTTGTCTAAATTTCAGTAAGCATGGACAAGAAATCTGCTCTACAGATCTCTTTAAATTGTAATTTTTGTTCCTCAAAGGTGAGACTAAATGAAGACACCTACCTTTTTTTGCTGGCCCTTTTTGCCCACTCTCTTTCCTCTGAATTTATGCTCCTGTGTGATCTGTGGGGGCTTGTTCAGAAGCTCTTTATGTACAGTTGGGCTTAGCTTGTTTTGCAGGTTCTCTGCACAGCGTGCCCAGGAACTGCCGTGACCGAGCACTCTGTGGTTCTGCTGTGCTTAAACATGTAAATGTTTGATATTGATTTAAATAGAATTATCAAGTACTGAGAGAATAAAGCACCTAAAAAAATTTGATTAAAGGTTTTTGATGATTATATAACTCTGAGATTCTAAACCCTTTACCTCTTTCAGGTGCACAATGTTTCTTTTGCTTTTGAGCTGATGCAAGATGGAGGCCTGAAGAAGCCAAAAGCTCGCCCTGAAGGTACGGACGTGCCACAGTGGCTTTAAACTGTGTATGAAGTCATCAGAGCAGGTGTATTTCAAGTGGAATTTCATTCAAAGTAGCAATAGTACCACAAAGTGGAGCTGTGAATGGGCCCCTTGAGCGTTTTCCAAAGGATTCGTTCTCTGTGCCTGGGGTATATCCTGCCTGTAATTCTTGTCTGGAGCGGATTCACTGAGGTGTCCAAGTGGAGCTTTAGTGAGTCATTCAAGAGCTGTTCAGTGCTACATTATGAATTCAGCTGGTGTTTCAATAACAATCCAAGCAGAAAGCTTTTCATGGTCTAATTCTTGTAATTCTTACAGCTGGTGCTAGTCTGGACTCCTGTGATCGGATTTCAGTGACAGATAACTGGAAGGCTTTAGGGGTTTCTTTAGGAGAACCAGTAGCAAAAGATCTTCTCGATTTATGTGATGTGGAAGTCAGAACTAAAAAGTGTAAAACCCAAGTTTTCCCTTCAAGTCTCTGAACTTTAACATTAATTATTGATGAGCTCTGCATTGTTCCTTGCACTAGGGATAAAAAGAGGAATTAAAGCTTTATGGCTGCTAAATGAGCAGGTTTTATTTCTGGTGTTACAGACTATGTATGTGCTACAAGCTTCTGCAGAACAAAGGAAAATAAGGACCCCCCAAGAAGCATTTGGTCTGACTTAAAATGAGACAAAGTGGTGATAGTAAATAGATTAACAAACAGTGGAGATTGTTATAGAGGAGGAAAAAGGCAAAAGACAGTACTAAATGGCATATATCTGCTGTCAGTACTGTTGTTGTAAACTGGGGGGTGAAAAGTGCTCCTGAAGAATGCTGCAAATGCTGAAAAGAATGATGAAAACCAGAAGAGGTTGCATTTCCATAAGGCTTTCTTACATCCTAACACTATCATGAATGGTAAACCACTATAGCAGATCTTGCTTGTGTAGATTCAATAACCAGAAAAATATGCTTTTAAGTGTTTTACTGATTGAAAATTCAATTATTAATATGAGCTGGAGAGCCAAATTAGCTCGTACAACATTCCTTTTTTGCTGTTTGCTGCTGCAGGATGTACCATCTCTTGTGTGTTTTCCTTCCTCTTCTCTGTGTGTGGCCATTCCTGGCAGCAGTTCCCAGCTGTTGGAGTGAGTGTGTTGGTGTGATATCTGTGCCTGAAACTGACTGTGGCTCTTGAAAAACAGTTCCATTGGAGAGGACAGTCACATCTCGGGAATGGCTTGTCACCGTAGTGTCATTTGTGAGATCTTGCCAGTCATGTACTGCAATATGTGTTTCACAGAACAATAATTCATTTTGACAGAGAATCTGAAGCTCTGCAAAAAATTTCTGTTTGTAGTTATGCTCCGTTAATGCCATACTCTGATCCATTGTCTGTTCATCAACAGGCTGGGAAACCTGTCAGGTGAATCCAGGCCCTTTAGCATGGATTGGGTAGTAAATGCCTCTTGGATTAGAATCATAGAATTGCTAAGGTTGCAAAAGACCTCTAAGATCACTGAGTTCAAGCATTAACCCAGCACCATCGTGTTCACCACGAAGCCACATCCCCAAGTGCCACATGTACACAGCTTCTAAATTCCTTCAGGGAATGGGACTGCACCACTTCCCTGGGCAGCCTGTTTTGATGCTTGACAACCCTTTTGCTGAAGACATATTCCCAATACCCAACTGGGAAAACCTGCCCTCGTACAACTTGAGGCCATTTCCTCGCATCCTGTCCCTTGTTCCCTGGGAGCAGAGCCCAACACCTGCCTGGCTGCCCCCTCCTGTCAGGGAGTTGTGCAGAGCCAGAAGATCCCTCCTGAGCCTCCTTTTCTCCAGGCTGAGTCCCCACAGCTCCCTCAGCCACTTCTGGGGCTCCAAACCCTTCCCCAGCTCTGTTCCCTTCTCTGGACATGCTCCAGCCCCTCAATGTCTTTTCTGATGTGAGGTTCCCAAAACTGCCCCTAGGATTTGAGATGGTGGGCCTGGCTGTCCAACCAGTTTAATTAGTTGTAGGATTTAAGGAAAAATTTTGTCTAGAGCAGAACATCATTTTTATCCCCATAGCCCATGCTTTCTGCAATGCTTGCAAGCAATAGGTCTTGTTAAATCTTGTAGTGTGTCTGTGTACAGGTGTAAACAAAAATAGGACCATACAGGTCATATCTTCTTCTCTGTCCTTCCAGCCAAATTCAGTGGATTGGGCCAGCAGCAGAACTTGGTGCTGAGTTATTGCAGCAGAACTACGTTGTAGTGGAGTAATTTAGTATCCTCTAATAAGGTTGTTATAGATTGTGAAAGTTTTAAAGAAATGGAGTATTTTAAACTATTTTGAGAGTGTATGGCCACTTTCAGTTAACATTTTATTAGTTGTTGTTGGTAATGTTATGGCTGCACATGTTTTATCTTATTATAAGAAACAGGAAGCTGAGGATATGCTTATTCTTGGAAATACCTGTTAGACACTGATCAGTAGGGAACACTGCAGTTGCCCACACAGGGAGGATGCACTGCACACTCTATACTCCTTAATGCAGCAGTCAAAGACATAACAAGGTCTGAAAGCTAGGAAAATGGCAAACTGGAATTACAATATAATTTCTTGCAACAGTGGTTATTAACCATTGGTCTGCAATGTCAAGGAATGGAGATGAAATTTCCACCACTGGAAGATGGGAAAAAAGAAAAAAATTAAGAAAACATTCAGTGTTAAGCTTGTGTTTTAATTTGGGTTGCTTGTTTTAATTTGGGTATCAACTTTTTATGATACCTGGAAAAATTACAAGTTTCATATTTTAGTTATCCAGTGAGGACAATTCTTTTTTCAGGATGCATGACTTCACAGCAATTAGGATCTTTTTTTGGGGCAGGAGAAGATTTTTCTGCAAATGTGAATTGAAAATCATAAATGAAATAAGTAAAATAATACAGGAGAAAAGGGTAGAAAGAATGTTTGAGATGACTGAATGTACCAGATGCAGTGGGGGGTTAGAGTGGTATATAGTGTGGGGTGGGAAAGAAGGGTGGACAGGTCCTGGCAATGATTCTTCAGACAGTGGGGGTTTCCCTTGGACATCATGTTAATTGTACTTGTCTGTTAACAATTTGCTGTCTTCCCAGGACTTTTGATGATGTTTTAATTATCTGTTCTTCCTCACTTCTGCTTCCGTACATATTGTTCGCTGTATAGTTTTTGCTTCTTCGTACGCATTTCTTACATGTTATATCCAAACTTTCTACCACTTCAACCTTCCCTGTGCTGTGCCTCCCCTCAGAATCCCTGCATTCTTGGCATTTTATTGTAGTAGAGGTGGAGAGGTGCTAACAGGAAAGCTTTTTCTTGAGAGCTGTTCCAGACCTGTTCCCTGGCCTAGTGTGATAAGAAGGGTTATTAAATAATAAAAAGCTTGGAGTCTGCTAAGGATTCAGGCTTTATTATCATGGACCATAACACTGCAGAGCTGTGCATGTGGTTCAGTACCACAGGATGTGTGTGACTGCTTTTTCACTGCTTCTGTGGCCAGGGAAGTCATCAGGAGTATTTCCCAAAGCCTTTATCCCAGGTCTCTGACAGAAGCAGACTTTCTCTGTAGCCAGTTTTAGCTGAGGAAGGGAATTACCTTCTGTTTCCCAGAAAGAAGTTTGCTGTGATTGTATGATTGTAAAGCTGCTTTGAAGCACATCATGCAGGACATTTAAAAGGCTTGGGGAGATCAGAAGTCTGTGAATTTTTTTTTTTTTTTAATTCACAATTCCATCAGCTCAGTGATGTGGGGATTTCTGTTTCTGTCAGGACAAATGAGGGAAAACAAAATGCAAATTAAGGATTTCTCCTTTTCTTCCACAGATGTTGTCAACTTGGACCTGAAGTCTACCCTCAGGGTTCTGTACAACCTCTTCACGAAATACAAGAATGTTGAGTGATCCTGGAAGCTGCTGAGGTCTCTTCATCCTTCCACCTCCTCAGGCAGAAGTTACAATGAACACGCCCTCTGCATGCTCCCATTGTGCCTTATGCTATGTACTTCATGCATTCTCCTACAGTTGATGTGTTCTCTGTGTAGCTGTTTGTAAGACAATCCCACTAAAAATGATGCATGTATATTCTTTAGGTCACTTGAAAATGTCTAGGTATTTCACACTTTTGCCAAATGGATCTGTTGATTGCTATAATCCACAAATGTTCTTTTGAGAAAGGAAATATACCACTAACTACTTTAATAAGCAGGGAAAACATGAGACCTTCCTCATGGCTCGAGATTCTTTGCTTCTGTAAAAGACTTTCTTCTGCAAACTCCTTGACTGCAACTGGCATTTGATGATTTTCCAGGCTTAGAGTGTTAACAATTGAAAATCACCATTGGAATTTATTTTGAAGCTGAGCCTTTTCTATTAAATAAGGGTTTGTGTGTTCTGTTGGGTGGGTTGGGCTGAGGGGAATTACAGGCACTGTCTGAAGCTAATGGCAAGCTTCAGTTTTTGTGTTCACCTCTTTCTTCTCAGTGTTACTTCCATTCAGTGTTTACACAGAATAATGAGATGCAACTGCAATGGGATGACCAACTAATCTTTTGATGTCTAGTTTTTATGTAATCTCTTTTCTAGGAGAAATTTGGTTGATAGGGCCACTGTCACCCGCTAAGCAGGCAGCTTCAGTCAGGTTGGTCAGGAGCTGGTCACACAGGCACAGGCTGGTTTAGTGCATTTTCCACAGTTCTTCCTGAAACTAACAGAGGAAATGTGCTGTGACAGGAGCCATCTGAGTGGATTTTTGAGGAGAATTTTGTGGAAGAAGTGGGATTGGCATTTCCAGAGTAAATGATATGTGGAATATGTGTTCAGTATCACCCTTTTCCTTCGAGCACATAGAGGAGAGATTTGATTTCTGCTTTTATGTATCACAGCAGCAACTTTTGTTTTATGGGCAGCCATTCCTTTGGGTGAAACACTAGGCAGAGTGCCCTGAAGGAGAGCAGGCAGAATTGCTCTGATCCATAGGCTCACTTGAGTCCTGTTGTAAGCTGGCATCTTCTTTCCCTAAAAATCCATTTTTTTACACCAAACATTATTTGCCTTTGAGGTCAGGTTCAAGAGGAAACATGCTATTTGAATGGCATAATTTTACAATGGGGATTTTCTCCTTCCTTTCTCAAACATTTTTTCATCTAAAAGGGAGAGAAATGAGTTTCTGCTTCTTTGCTTTTGTATTTTTGGATTCTGAGTTCTAGTATTTGGATTACTTGGATCACCTCCCCTCACACCTCTTAAAAAAAAAAAAAAGATGGGAGGAAGTTGCCCTTTCTTTGCATGAAAAATTCAGATCTCCTGTGCTCTGCAAGGCTCTCTGGGGAATCTTTGCATGCCTGTACTTTAGGAAGGAGCTGCCCTCTCACTGTTTATACTGAGTCTGGAACAAGTGGATGTGCCGTTCAAATGGGGCCATTAAACACCACCACAACACCAACAGAGGAGACTTGCACAGGTGCTAAGGCCTGGTGGGACAGCTCTCCTGGCAGGTGAATGAAATTGGTCTAACTCTTGTGCTGGGAAATAAAGGTATCATGAGGCTGGAAGGTCACTGAACTGAAAAGGCTCTCAAACTTTTAGTTTAAGGCAGGGTTATTTGCAGGAAGCAAGTCTGTTAAAGAATTTTCATTCCACCCCCCTTCCTTCAGGTGATGTGGAGGTGCAAGCTCTGTTTATATGCTCTGAGTTGCTGGGGAAGACCTCCAGAGAGTCCAGTTTTTGAGACTGCAAGCAGTATTAATATTAAAAGTGAACAGAAGATAAAAAGAAGAGATTGGTGAGGGTGATTTGGCTTTGGAAAGGGGAATGGCTGTTTCTGAGCTGGGATCATACAGCTGGCATCTTCAGGGCATGTGAGCAGGTTATGACAGGTTATAAAAGAGTGTCTGTTTTGTTGAATTGTGTGTTTCTGGTCCCCTTGCTGTAACCATGGGTCTCCTTTAGCATTCCTTCTGTTAATATCTCTGTCAGCCAGGACTGCTCTCCTGGATCAGGAGTCACAGCCTGTGCTGTTGTGGTCTTGTTTGTTGAAATACTTTTTTCATTCCTTGGCTCCTGGCTGTCTGGCCAGCTCACTGTTCTGTAGACACTGTATTTATTGTTAACCAGATTTGTGAGCAGGGCAGATTGAACTGAAGTGTGGCTTCATCCCAGTCAGCCCAGTTTCCAGGAGGAGCCATGTAGGTAAAGCTTCTCTGAATGCCTGCTTTTGTCAGACCTTTCTGTGACACATGCACAATAATTCTTTGCCTCTCAGAAAGCTGAGTCAGTGTTAAAAATGTTATTCGGGATATCTTTGTGTTACTGGGGTTTTACATATGAGTACCAGTCTGAATCCTGTTGAGTTCATCTGGAATGCTGAATGCTCTGCAGCATTAAAGGTCCTGCATTTATAAGTGCTTAATGAATGTCTGTCTTTTCCAGTCCATACACCTTTTCCAGTCCATGACTTTTAGGTGCATTTACTTGACACACTCAGTTACAGTGAGCTGTATTACCACTGAAGAAGCTCAGATAGTCCTCAGCTGCATTCTGTTTTTCAAGATGGAAAACTGACAGTGGCAGTTTTTTTTTAAATCAATTTAAACCTTATAGGATTTCTTAGTCCTCTTCCCCACACCCCAAAGCTTTCAGTATTAATGTATTTTAAGAGTATTTTCTGCTGTTTTTAACAGTGTTTACTCTGAATTTCTAACTACTAAAAACCAGCCTTGCAATAAAATTCTGGACTTGTCATATGCTGGAGACATCCATCTTAGTGATGAGTTGTGTACTGTAAGCAAGTTACAATGCAATGCTATGTTTGCTAAAATTCACAGCAGGAGTGTTTATGCATGATTTTTGACAGTTGTACTATTTATTCAAATAAACAAATAATGATCACTATGTTTTTTACTTTTTTTTTTCCTCTCAGTGGAAAAATCTTTGGGAAGAACTTATGAATGGGGAGCTTCCCTTTTGCTCTGGTGTGCAGAGAGTGTAGAGTGGCTCTCTAATACAGCAGGGCCATGTGGAGAAGCAGGAAATTGCATTATCAGAACTTGTTATTGCTGTTGAATCCTTGAATTGTTCTTCAGTGGCTGTTTTCATGTGAGGGCCAGGTATTTGTGGTGGGGATGTGTGCATGAGATGTGCCTTGAGAACTTACAAAAACACCTACCCTGGGTCAGCAGCCCCTTGGAGCTGGTCCAGGGGCTTCTTTGCCCTATTTTCTTGTGATGTCTCCTCAGATTCTGGTTGTAAAACAAAATGTCCTTGTTAGAGGCTCTCTTCTTGAGAATAAGACTCAACAGAATTGCAGGAATGTTAAAAGGGTTTGCTTATTACTCTAAAATCTAAGAGAAAAGGGTAGGAAAAATTCTAGGAACTATATAACCATGTATTAACAGTCTGCAAAGCTACAAATAAATGAAAAATGTATAAAAAGCAAAAGTATTTAGGCATCATAGGCGTGGAATTAAATGCAACTCCTACAGGATTGACTACTGCTGTTCTGCAGGAGTCTGGATACTCCAGGCACTGGTCACTACAGGTTTTGGAGGAAAAAAAGTGTGTTAATAAATGCAACTCATACCTGGAGGAAATGTCCAGGGAAGGTGGTTTCTGTAGAAAGCTCTTTCTCTTTAATCAGTGATGTAGAAGGGGAGGAAGAGCAGCAGCAGTGCCTGCTGGAGATAACTCTTGTCTCACATGAGGGTTTTGGGCCCTGGTGTGGCTAACTTCCTCTCTAAGGACAAATTAATTAATTTTCTAGGTTGCTTGTTCTGCCAGCTAGGTAGAGGGGTCCTGGTCTGCTTTATAAAATACTTGAAGGAGCATGAGGAAAAGTTGTATTAGAACATGATCTTGTCTGCTCTTGGCTAGGTTTTCATTATATACAAAGCAAAGGCTCCGTGAGCCTCCCCAGAGGCAGAGTAGCCCAGTCACACTGGGCAGTGCCATCCAAGAAACAATCATATCTTTTTAATACTTTCTGGTGTTGCAGGATTTGCAGGGCTGCATGTTTCCTGCTCTTGTATTCCTGTTTATTTCAGTCTCTGCAGCAGGGACCGGCACACAGGCAATGAAGTTCCGGATGGGACCATGGTTTCGTTTTTAAGAGCAGAGCACTGCGGCACAACTTCCCTTTGTGTGCTTTGTGCTGCCCTGCATGGGAGCCCTCTGAGCCTGGGCTCAGCCCTCTTCCCCAGAAATTGCATCCTGGCTGCTGGGACAAGGTCTTGGAAGAGCTTGAAAGTTACTGAAGGAGAGAACAGTAAGTTTGGAAAATGGGACTCCTTTGGGCATTTTTTTTCATAATTAGTGTTCTTAACTGGAAGATTTTTTGTGTCTCTGTGGATTGTTCTTACTAAGATTGCATCTCTTCTGATGCTTATGAGCTAAGATGGCTCCTGAAAAGTCTGGGACTACGCAGGGAAGTGAAAATAAGTTTTAAACTGGGCACACAGTGAGCATTGTCTTTTTTCCTTACTTGTTTTTGAATTCTGGTTTCCCAAAGGTGGAAATACTACTATTAACATTCCCATTTGTTTTTTTCCCCCTCCTTTGTGTGATCTACTTAGGAAATGTGTTTGAGCTAGGCAGAGCAGGGCTTTTGTCTTTTCAAACAGGAAATGAAACAGTTTGGTAGCATTGGAGAGTGCCTTGTGAATATTCTTCAGCTGATTTGTAAGCCAGAGACCCCCATTAGTGTTTTGTGTGGTGCCCTGGGGATATCTGGGAGCCAGACCTTGTGAAGACTCATGGAGGAGAAGTGAGCTGCTCTGACCCAGCTTGAGAATTAGTTGTTTCTCAGTAGTTGTGACACTGTGAGTTTGTGCAATAGCCTAGCTCCTGACCTAAGAACAATTCACTTCATGGCAGCCACTGCAGGTGGCACACAAGAAATCAAACACCACTTAGCTTTAAAGCAAAGCCTGTATATCCATGGCATTTTCAGAGAATGCCATTTCCTTTGAATAGCCCATAATTAAGCATCTATTTTATTTAAAGATGCCATGATGAAATGCCTGTACAGTCAGTATTCAAGCAGTTGTCTCTTACAATGTACTCTAAGTACTGATAAAAAACTTGTGCAGGAGGATGAAGGCTGGAAAAAACAGAACGTCAACCACAGCTCTGAGCAGCAAATTTAACTGATGGGCAGCAGGGGCTGGTTGCAGCAATTATGGAAGTCTGTGTGTGAGAACCAGCTCTTCTGACCTTTACCATTTCTCATTAAACAGCTCACCCAAGGAAGTATCTCAACCCTGGCATGTTCCATTTTATGTTGTTCCTCCAGTTTGTAATTCTCTGCAAGGCTGTTGCCTAGGACCAAGACTCACCAATATGCTGCACTGCCACACGAAGGACTGCTTGTGAATGCTAATTATGAGTAATAAGCAATGAATCCATTAAATGCTGAAGCACTGCAGTTCTCAGGCTCTGAAATGCCTGTGGGAAATCAATATTGATAAATCTGAGCTGAAATACAATAAATGATGGGCTCTCAATGGTGTGTTGCTACGTAGGAATAAGATCTTGGAGATCTAATAGATAATTCCCAATAAAGGGTCAGCAGTGGTGAAAAAAGCAAACAGGAGGAGAGGAGCAGAGACCACTGTGAATGCTGTAGTGCACCTTTCTAAATCTGGGCAGGTCTGGTTCCTAGGACTTCCAAAAGGCTGTGATTGTGTTGGAGGAAGCTCAGAAAAGAACAGTGAGGATGACCAGCTGGTTTTCCAGGGAAGGATAACTGTAGGCTGTCTTTTCTCAGTTCCAGAAAGAGATGGACATGGAGGGTTTGGAGTAGTAGGACCAGAGCGACATGGAGCATTAACACAGTGTGAAAAATGTGCATCAGATGGTCTTTGCATGGGGCCTTCAGGGGAAGCTGGTGGGTCAGAGCAAGAAACAGGAGATGGAACTTCACATGATGTAGGGCCACAGTCCACCTCCTCACTGCTGAGTGGTGTGAGAGACAGACACATGTTCAAGGGGTGAGAGGGGGGTTCATGGGGAGTAAATGTAAACGGCAGCTTCTAGTGACCAGGCCCCCAACTTTGCTTTAGGAAGGCTGAACTGCAGACTGTTAAAGCGTTTTGGGAAGTGTCTCTGTATCCTTGCACTGCTTATAGTTTTTGGGGTTCTGTTTTTTTTTCCCCTAAGGTACTGAAAGTGACTGGATACCAGGCAAGGTAATCTTACCCAGGGTAGCAATTTTAACTCTGACTGACACACAGGACTGAAGCCCTAGAGGGTATTACGCTGCATTATTGCAGATTCTGAATTTCAGGCCTTTCCTTACAGGTTTCCAAATTTTATAGTGGCTTCTGATATTTGGGTTCCTTGGCCAAAAAGGGCCCAAGGGTGTGGCAAGCAGCACACACCACTTTGATAGTTGAAGGAAGTAGGAGATACACAAGTTGGATATTGCAAAGCTGGGTGAGAGTAAGTTGTGGTTTACATAGACCATTCCTGTAATGAGCTGGACTTCCCCAAGGCATCACAGCTGTCAGTAACCTAATTTAAAAGTAAGTTGTCCTCGGGTTGCTCTCTGTTAATTAACTTCTCAGTCAATTTTGTCTGGGCAGTCTTATCTCAGACAGTTCAGTTGTTCCTCAGGCACTACATCACTCAATTTCTATCTTATTTTATCAAGCACCTTTTTAGAGATAGCATTCAGTTTTGCTGCCACCATAATGAAATGAATTCTCTAGTGATCCTTTCTCCTAGTGCCTTGCTGGCAATTTTGTACCACTTTGCTTTAACAGATTGACGTGCAAAAGCATCCAATTGCTATTTTCTACCGATATTCTCAGCTTTGGCAAAACCTGTGTTCAAATACATGTTCATAACACACTTTGACTGGGGCCTGTAAGAATTACGTGAAAGCCTTCAGAGCAGCACTGTGCTGACTGGTGTATGAAGCTATCAAGCAGAGGAATGTCACTTTGGAGATGTTCTGTGCCACAGCATTTTTAGCAGGTGCCTTGCTCTGGGTCATGGGAGCATCTCACTTGAGGTACCTGCAGCAGCAGCCAGGGCTGTCTCAGGTATCAGAATGGAGGGAACTCCATTCCTAAAACTAGGGTTAGCCATTCATTTAGATGCTCTGGATTGTTCTTTAAAAGTACCATTCCCACTCA
Source organism: Nicator chloris (assembly GCA_013400495.1). Lineage (NCBI taxonomy): Eukaryota > Metazoa > Chordata > Aves > Passeriformes > Pycnonotidae > Nicator > Nicator chloris. The sequence continues at coordinate 81,609 of WAAE01023899.1, forward strand.
TTTCACAGGAAGCCTTAGGAAACAGGGCTTCCAATTTGGGCACCCTGGGTAGAGAGTGGGAATCCTCTCCTGAGGGAACCTCTAACATGGAACAGCTCATTTTGTCTTTAAAAAAGCACAAAATCATTCAGCATCCCCTTTTCTACAGTGGCCCAGCAGTAAAAGTAGTTCTGGTTATCACATCTGCTCTGCTCTGACTTCCAGAGATTTTTGGACTGTTGGGAAGGATGAGTTCTCTTACTCATGCTAGAACCATGGTCTGCTGTAAGTGCCCAGAGCCCTCATCCTCCTGTATTTTCTTTCACCTCTGCAGGCCATAGTACAGTTGCTGTTTGTAATTCTGATTTCTGGGACTTAAATCAATGTGCATTTAGTTTATGAAGAACCATCTTGCTTCTTGCATGTCTGGAAGGCTGAGCCCAGAGAGTAGTGGGGAATGGAACCACATCCAGATGGTGACCAGGCACCATGGAGTCTCCAGGGCTCAGCACTGGGGCCAGTCCTGTTTAATATCTTTATTGATGATCTGGACAATGGGATCAAGGGCATACCCAGTCATTTCTCAGATGACACCCAGCTGGGTGGGAGTGTGGATCTGCTGGAGGGCAGGAAGGCTCTGCAGAGGGATCTGGACAGGCTGGATCCATGGGCCCAGGCCAGGGGTCTCAGGGTCAACAAGGCCAGCTCCTGGCTCCTGCCTTGGTCACACCAACCCCCTGCAGCTCCAGGCTGGGCCAGAGGGGCTGCAAAGCTGGGAAAGGCCCTGGGGGTGCTGGGGACAGCGGCTGGACAGGAGCCCAGGTGGGCAAGAGGCCAGTGGCACCTGGGCTGTGCCAGCCCTGGTGTGGCAGCAGGGCCAGGGCAGTGAGTGTCCCCTGTGCTGGGCACTGCTGGGGCCACACCTCACATCGTGGGGCAGTTCTGGGAACCTGAGGTCAAGGAGGACATTGAGGGGCTGGAGCGTGTCCAGGGAAGGGAACGGAGCTGGGGAAGGGTTTGGAGCACCAGGAGGGGCTGAGGGAGCTGTGGGGGCTCAGCCTGGGGAAGAGGAGGCTCAGGGGGTACCTGCTGGCTTTGCACAACTCCCTGACAGGAGGGGACAGCTGGGGAGGTGGTTATGACGTTGTTGAGTTTTGTTAAAATTGTTTTTCCCAGTGGTTCGTTCCTGTTATCCCCCCGATGGGTTTGGTTTGTCCCAGGTTGTCCAGCCCCCTGTTCAATTGCGTACCTCCCTGTCCTAGCCCCGGGCCCGTCAGCCGGGGGCCAATTCCTTATGTTAACAGTCCGTTATCTCCGAGTTTAAAAGCTTGGAGATCGGGGCAATTCCCTCTCCTTTGCACCGCCTTCCGAAGAATAAACATCTGTGCGAGAGAGCCTTCTCTGACCTTTGCTTCAAACCTCGACGCTGAGGAAGCAGGGACCCCAGAGAGCCTCTCTGCTTTCCACCGTTGCTTGGACTGCTTGCAGTCTGAGGACGGGACTCCTGGCCACATGGCCGGGGGACAAAGCTAGCCAGGCCACCCGGGTCCCTGTAGCGTCAGGGGGAGTCAGCTCTGCTCCCAGGGGATAAGGGACAGGATGAGAGGGAACAGCCTCAGGCTGTGCCAGGGGAGGTTCAGGTTGGAGATGAAGGAAAAGGTTTGCGCTGAAAAGGTGGTCAAGCATTGGAAGGGGCTACCCAGGGAAGTGTTGGAGTCACCATCGCTGGAGAAATTCAAAAGCAATGAAGATGTGGCACTTGGGAGCATGGTTTAGGGATGGGTGAACAGCTGGGACTCAATGATCTCAGAGGTCTTTTCCAGTCTAAATGATTCTATGACTCAATACTAGAATTTGTCAGAGACTATTCAGATGCCAATAGCTGTCATTTCACCACAGCAATACCAGCTGGTCTAATAAAGGAAGCTGCTTATATTAATAACTTGTCTCAGTAATTTAAGTACTAGGTTCTTGATTTAATCCTCCTTAAGTATTCGTAATTTTTATATTTTCTAGCACATATCCATTAATACCTAGGGACTGAAAGCTTCTTTTTCACTTCAGTTGAAATAGGATTTTACTTATCTAATACAGGGAAAATACAATTAGGTGTAATTAAAGCAAGTTTTAGTTTAGGTCTTCAAGTCTTTTTTTCCTACGTTTTGATAATTAACAGAAGAAAATGAAAATTGTTTTTAACTTCTTTGCATACATCTAAATATATTTTCAGATTTTTTTAAAAGCAGCTAGTGATGACATAGTAACTGATAAAAAACCCCTTCAGTTTGTTTGTTTTCTTAGCACTAATTTCGATCTTTACATACTTTTACTCATGCTCTCTTCCCCCTGGTGTTTTTTTCCAGTTTATCAGGAGTGATTAAAGAAAATGGATCCAGACTTTTTAAATGCATTTACACAGCCTTCTACAGTTGATCAATTCCTAACTGAGGATGTCGTTGCTAAAGGTATGTGCTTTATGAACCAGGACAGAAAAAAGGCCAAAGAACCACATGAAGGGCCAAACAGAAAGTGTGCTGTACAAACAAATTGTGTATTTTTCAGCAATGATCCCATGGCTGTACCAGAAATGAGTAAGCTCCGTGTGTCTAATTTGGCTGCTGACTCTTTGGGGGCAGATCATAAAGAAGTAACACAAAGTCTAGCTGGTTCTTTAACTGAAATTTAAGTTTCACACATGTGCTTCTGACCAAGTGTGTTTTCCTCTTTCTAGAATTGTCCATCTAGATGGTACTGATTTGAAGGACACTGAAGCATAATTTCCAACAGCAGGCTTCGTAGTCTGCTATACCAGTTTCTTGCTCATAAGGAATTAGTTAAAATGAAAAAGAATGTTTCTACATAGGGCAATTAGCCATATTGGGAATATCAAACTAATAGCAGATTTAGCTGCAAACTTGCTTTAGTCATATCTGATATTTGTGATGGATCTTGTTTGCTTCCTTCCACAGGCGAGAAGAGGAAACTCATAAAACCGACCTCAAGCAACAACCCTAAACTGGAAGAATTGAAACTGGTACCACTTCTTTTACTGTACAGTTTAACCCTCACCTTGAGTTGTGCTAAAGGAAACAACCTGGTTCTTTAACCTCTTTCAGCCCTTTAAATTGCCCAGCTCTGACCCCAGCCCCCAGTCTCTACAGATGGGAATGAGCTCTGTTTTTGGTATCTGGGCTCCACACAAGTGAAGTGGAGCTTTTGTTTCAGCACAGCGTCAGGGTGGCTGGGGCCATATGGATCATGTCTTGATCCATAAGGATCAAGCTTCCAAAGCAGTGAGCACTGCTGGGTGTGGAGTGCAGATACAAACCTGAGTGGCTTCTGATGTGACACCTCTCCTAACCTGGGCTGTGTGGGTGAACCACACCAGAAGCACCCAGTTGCTCTTTCATTGTGATGATAATGTAACAGCTACAAGAATCCAGCCAAAAAACTGTGCTGGGACCACAAGCTGGGACCCATGTCAGCGTTTGCTGTGCCTAGAGAGATATGGTGCAGGTTTGCTGCACTGATCCCATGGTAACTTATAGGATTCCTCTGCAGATTTGCAACAGTCTTCACCAGCAGCTGGCAAGGTTAGCAGAGAGCAGAGAGGGATGGGATGAAGAGTATACAAGTCACCAGGGTTTTGGGATGAAAGCTTTCAGGCCATTTTATGGTACCTTGCCTGCTTGAGGTAACTGTGAAGTATGAATCCTATTCTATAGTCAAGTACTTTTATTTCCATCTAATTTTGGAAGTTTCCCTGGTGTGTTCAATCACTGTTTCAATTTCTCTAATTGCACAGTCCACATAATGAAACTTCCTGGAAGAAAAGTGGCATGTATCTTATGAGACCAGCACTCCTTGCATTATGGAGATGCTGAAATTGTTATAAATATTATGAAAAGCAGCTTAAGATATGTGCTGTTGTTTGTATTTTGTAGCATTTATAAACATGTAGGTGTGTTTCTTTCTATATTAGGTATTCATGCACATTTGATCAAAAATATTTGATTTTATGTCAGGTTTTCATGATGTTGCACCAAAGGGAAAGTCTGAAAGGTGGAGCTGCAAAATACAATTATGTTGTCTACAGAAAGACTAGATTTGTTATTTGGAGATTGCCAAAAATGAAGAGTTTTCCTCAGTTATGAAAATTTCTGTGAGCTTCAGTGCTTAATCCATTTCCTGTCAGACATTCCTGAAACGATGTTCATCACTGTCTAATGCATTTTCTTTGGGTGATGAGGAGATGGAAATTGTGTCCTGAGGGAGACAAAGTCCTCTGGGTGCCCATCAGTGTCCCTTGATTGCCTTCTTAATCCAAAGATTTGATGGCCTTTTTAGAGAAACCTTTGGGATGGAGACAGGGACAGGGAAGAACCTTCAAGGGAAGAACAAGGGAAGAAATTCACTGGGGAGAGAGACTTTCACTGCATTTTCATTTTGAGGTGGCTTTGGAGAACTGAGAAATATGAAATGGCTCCCTGTAGTTGCTATAAATATCCAGCTGCGTGTAAAATAGAAGATGGTTACATTCAGAAGCCAGCAGCAAACTTCTCAAAGTATTCCTTTTCTACTTTCCCTGTTTACTCCTTTTTAGGGATGAGGTTCTGCTCTGCAGCTGAGTGGGGCCCCCACAACTGGGCAGAAAGCAGAACTTTGTGAGCTGCAGGCTGTGGATGTGGCTGTGTTGAGCTGGGAGAGCAAAGGAGGGATGCCATAGGTCTGTGCTCAGCAGTACTTGCTGCTTTCCTGACTTCCCTCTGGCTGTACTCTTGTGTTTGGGGCACTGCTCTACCCCTCGCACATCCAAAGTGTCCCCAAGAATCGGCTGAAGAGCAGAGCTTTCTGCTCTTGTTACTTCTTAGCAGAGGATGTGTATTACAGTTTGACAGCTTCTCAGTTCAGGCCTTTTTATTTCTTGTGCAGTTCTAAGCATCTCAGAGACTTTTCAAACCCTTCTTACATTTTTGTTAACGTTGGCCAGCTTACAGGAATCTGCTATGAGAATTCTCCTCTGTTTACAGCAAGTGAGAAGGATATTACCCACTCCAGACACTCACTCATAACAATCCCAGCAATAAAAGCAATACCCTTCCTTCCTGCAAGAGAGATGTTCAGGTTGGCAGCCAGCTGGGGCTACTGCTCTTCTATTCTGCTTCATCAGGTCATCCTCCCTTTCTCTCAACACATGTGAATAAAACACATGCTTGGAGAAGTGCTGAGGAGCTGCTTTGTTCTCCTGTCTGGGAGCACATGTGGCTCCTCTCCTTTTGCAGCCAAACCTTGGCTTCCTGAGCAGGTTCCCCTTGCAAAGGCAGGAAGGATGTTGGAAGGCCAGTGGGAGGACTGCCATGTAAGAAAGTTCCAAGGAGGCATTTGGGGAGTGAGTGGTACAATATTGCAGAACGAAAAAGAAAACAAAACCAGGAGACCAGAGGGAGGAGTGCTGGTAGCATGGATGAGTACAAGAAACTACCCACAGAATGAGCCAAGCCTCTTTTCTTACAAACTTGTGCTTGGCAGTTGAATTTGTGTGAGTTCTGTGCTGTGAGATGAAGGCAGGGAATGGGGAATGTACTGTGCAGCCTTTTCCCTGGTAGAAGTGGGAAGAGGGTCTCTCTTCCCAGCTGTGTAACAGAATTCCTTGGAATATAGGTAGTGAGATGTCTATCTCACTTGAAAATTAGGAAGAACTAACCCTATAAAAAACAACCAAAATGAACAAAGGAAGTGGAGATTGAAAGCAAACCAAGATCTAAGGGGCCGAAGAGAGAGGTGAAACAGAATATAGTGCAGAGTGCTGTGTTGTCTAAACAACAGGAATACAATTGCTTTGTTTTCCACCGCAGTTCTTGACTGAGTGGATCAACAGAACTCTGAAAGAGGAACACATAGTAGTTAAAAGTCTGGAGGAAGACCTGTATGATGGGCTGGTACTTCATCATCTCCTGGGTGAGCTGCTCCTTTGAGTTTAGTTCTTGCAGACATCTCCTGGAGGAACTTTCCAACCAGAGAATAAATCTCAGGAATCGCAGTAGCAGGGACCTGTCATCACTTCTCACTGCACAGGGGCCCAGCTGTGATAGTCACAATTCTGAACAAATTCCCAATTGTTTTACATGGTTATTTTACTTCTAAGAAATTCTTATTACCTGTAGTTGACATAATAAAAAGGTTAACTATGAAGTGTGAAATTCAGTGCTTCTGAAATGAAGGAGGGTTTTATAAACCAGGAACACAAAAGTAGCTTGTGGTGTTACCAGAAACATTGGATGGAATCAGCACTGTAATATATGTTTTCCTGCCTTTAAAAAAAAGGAAAAATTTAAAAGCTCTGGGTCAAAAGAACTGTTGTGGTACTGGAACTGGTAAAAATCCAAGAGGCTTTTGGCACTATGTGATGCTTGTATAAAGATGTGACCTCCTGGAGCAGCCTGTTATCTATTTCTATTTCTCCATCTCTTCTGTCCCTACTACATTTTCCTTTCCCTTTTCACTCTCTTTGGGGATGTCTTTTAAATCTATCTCCTTTCCACCAAGGCTGAGAGCAACAGCGTGAGCAGGACTGGCTGATTTTTGTAGTTTACTTGCCTGAGCAATGAGCTCGGATTTCTTCTATATATGAGTTGATATTGACTTTGTACATTATCTACAAGAAAGATTCACTCCTTGGATTTCTGTGGAAGGAATGTAAAGACCTAGGGCTGGGGGATGATGCTACAAGGAGTGACTTCATTCCTCTCCCTTTTGCAGAGCTCTTAAATGATATTGAACATTTAAAACAAGACTTTGTGTGCTTCACTGTCATTTTATGTTTCTAATTATTTTCTTTTTTCCTAACAATGATGTTAAAATACATCCTTCTTCTTCCTGTGGACCCTCTATAAAAGAAAGCTTAGGATCTCTCAAGCTGGATGTTGACAAGATTGCATTAACAGAAAAAAAACAGCGACAGAAACTCTCTGTGATTCTGGAAGCTGTGGCCAAGTGTTTGCAACTGGAAGAAAGTCAGCTGAAATGGAGTGTGGAATGTAGGTGCAAAAGTGAAATTGAAGAAAATTATCCATCACAGGCTTTCTGTGCTATAAGGCTGCTGTGAGGCAATGTGCTGCCAGAACAGTAATTAAACAACCTGTTTTCAATTACTAGTTGAATCAAAAATGAGACAGAAATATCTGACCCTGCCTGGGTCTGCCTCCTCTAAGTGTGTGGCTTATGGATCACTTAAGAGCCTTCAGCATCCCTGTATGTGTCACTTTTAAGCTGTGCTATTGCTAAATTTTGATAGTATATAAACCCCAATCTGGTGTCCCACCTGTGTGATGGCCCTCCATGACTTTGGGGCCCTCTGCACAGGGAGAATTCATTATGTTGGAGGGAAGTTCACGTGTTTTGCACACTGAGCATTGTTTTCTTCCTTTACACTCAATAGCTATCTTGGCAAAGGACTTACTGAGCACACTGCATCTTCTGGTTGCAATAGCAAAGCACTTCGAACCCAGCCTGGCTCTGCCTCCAAACGTTCAAGTGGAGACAATCACCATCCAGGTATTTGTAGTTTCAGTATTTGTTACAGTAAATCCTAGAGTCCTTCCACAAGGCTAACCTGCTTAGAATTAGGAGAAGTGTGTGTGAAGCTGTGAAAGAGGTACTCATATTTTCTGTGACCCACACCTTTCAGTTTCTGAGTTTGTTGGACTAGATTGAGTTTTCAGTTTAGATACTCTGTCTTTAAAAGGGGAAAAGCACTGTGCTGTTTTTCTTCCTCAGCCAAACAAGGGAATGGTCCAAACTGAAAGCAGCTGTTGATCTCTGTAAAGAAGAAAGTGAAGAAAGTCTGCTGTTATGTTTTAAAATGGAAGCTTGTATTCATAAATCATAAAGTTGGGTTGGTTTTTTTTTTTTTAAATGCTGAAGATTTCTTTCTTTAGGTGACATGAGTTTTTACTCCTCTTCTGTTGGGGTCACATTTTGGTATTGTTCTCTACAAGCAGAGATCTACATGTTTTCTTCCTCTATTTTGTTTCTTAAAGTCAATTCTGAGACTGTAGGAGAATATTGAATATCCCAAAATTTGGGATAAAATTGCAAAAATTAGTACCACCAGTGTATGTAAACACAGAATGTTTTTCATTGCCTGAAAGGGGAGAACAACCAACACCAAGGACTGATTGGGAAGTAAGAGATTTCCTGTTGGAGACTGAAGAGAGCAGAAGGAAGCAGAAGTCTCTCAAAGTACCTGTACTAATTGTATTGGAGTTATTGAATATATGCACTCTGATAATCATTTAAGGCAGCAAACAGGTCTTGAAAACTTGTTTATGGAGTATTTTTTCATGTGACAAACCCAACATTGTTTCTTGTCTTTTCAACAGACCACCTCCAGAGGATTAAAGACATCAAATGCGGTGGAATATATCACAGAAAACAAGTAAGAGGGGAAATATCTGGTTTTTACACTGCCAGTCAGAAAAGAAACATTGTGGGTGTGTTCCCCCTTAAAAAATGTAGCTGGGATCATGATGATGGAAAAGGTGTAAGCCCAGGCATGCCCAGGCATGTGAGTTGTTTGTCTGATTTCTTCCCTTTTTTTTAATTCCCCTCTTCATGTTTGGCATTATAGTGTAATACCTTTATTTATCCTGTATATAAACTTCTCTAAACCAATATGCATGGTTATTGCTGAAGCTTAGAATTTGTCATTGACATGGAATTTCAGAGCAAATATAGTAACAAAATTCCAGGACTGTAAATATACCTGTGCCAGACTAAATTGGAAATTTTCTAAAGCCACAAAGGTTTAAATCTACTTTCAATTTGTTGCTGTTGTGTCTTTAAATAAAGAGGAAGGAGGCAATTCTTTTCTTATTTTACTGTGAAATAAATGTTTTAGCTTGTTGAGTGTGTGAGGTACTGTCATTATTAAAGGAGTTAAGTAGTAGGATACCATTTATATACCAAAAAAATATGGACATCATTCTTAGTAGAAACAGATTTTTCTACTATCATTTTTTATATGTCAGAACATCTTCAAGCTCTAATATCATAAGCAGCTTATTGGAAGAGGAGATTGACGATTGTGCCTGTAAAATAAATGTTCATCTGTGTGTGGGCCAGTTAAAATCTCATATGCTTCCAAGATGCTACACAGATATACAGTGTACTTAAAAATGTCTGTTGGAAAGTCACTCTGACATAAAGTCAATGCCACTTTGAACTCTACCTCCTGCTTTACAGGGCAGTAGATAAGCAAAGCTTATGAATAAGATCAGCTCTGCTAAATCATTTTTCTAATTCTTGCTTTCCATTGCACTTCCAGAGAGAATATAGAAGCGCAGTCAAGTAAGTGCTGGCATTGCCAAGTTCAGTGTTTCATTATGTGCTTTTATACACCATGTCCTGATCCATTTTTACACCATGATAAAATCAGTATGCTCCCACTAAAGTTAATGGAGACTCATGGATTTTTTCCTGGTGTTTTTCTCCAAATGTCTTCTGTTAATGCCTGTTGATGCCAACACAATACAGCTTGGAAACTGGGTGGTCACTTCGCCTGTGGACTACAGGCAGCAGATGGGAGGGGAGACAGGGCATGAAGGTGGGCTGATGATCCAGAAAAGAAACCTGGCTGGGGGCACAATGCACCTTGGATTTGTGCATGGACCACGTTTGCTGCTGCAACTATTTATAAAGGCTCCAGAGCTGTGGTTCTCGTTGCTACCGGTTTTTGTACTTTCCTTCCCACAGTTTGCAAATGAGATTTTGAAATCCACTGGTGCTCGGTTGTGGATGGCAGCCCAGTCAAACCAACGTCCCCAGAACTTTTACCCTTAGGACTTGTGAGGGCTGGGAAACACCTGAGGTGAAAAATGTCCCCGTGTGCAAAGCCTGCAGAAGGTCTGGGCACTGCTCAGGCTTCAGTGTGAGCTGCTCTTCCCTCCTGCAAAGGAACACATTGCATCCCCAGAGAACCAAGGCAACTGTTTGAATTCTCTGCTGTGCCCTTTATTTTGGCATTTTAATCCTTTGCAGAGGTGCAAACGATGTCATTTGATACGTAATTATCACTTATTCCAGTGAGTGTTCTCTAGTGTGGGCTAAAATTGAGAAAAAAATCCAACCCTCACCCCCTCGCCCCCCAAAAAAAGAAAAAAAAAAAAAGGGGAAAAAAAAAAAGAAAATAAAATTAGAAAAAGGAAGAAAAAAACCAACCCATAATTAGGTGTTTCTTGTAGTGGGCTGATTGTGCTGGGAAGAGAAATCTGCAATTCGCTCTTCAAGATGCTCTCTCTCTATTTTTGACACAGCTTCCTTAGCAAAGAGAGAAATCCCAACGCGTGGCTCCAGAAGAGGGCTCTCTCTGATTTGTTTGATGGATTCACCTATTCCCTGACATTGCTCGTGCAGCAACCCCCAAGACAGGCAGAACAGAGAAACCTGAGGAATCCCTTTCACAAAGGAGGCTTCTCTGTCACTGTCTTTTGGAAGGAATTTCCCTTAAGCAAAGCTGCCTTTGCTTTCCTGTGCTGTAAAAGCTGCTTCTCCATTTAATTGTGCTGCCAGACTGCCTCTCGTTGCTCACAGTGTTTCAAATATTTTGCTCATGCTTGCACCAGAGCTATGTTGTGGCTGGTGAGGAGATGGATCCTGCTTTTGCTGCACTTGGGCAGAAAGGGGAGGTAAGGGTGGGACTTGGATGGATCTCATTTCCTTGGAAGTCTTTAGACTCCTGCTAGTTCTCTGGCACAGCTCTGCTGGCACCAGCTCATTGCCCACTTTAAACTGGGTGGCAGGACTGACTGTTTTTGAGTTTTCAGAGGAAGAGCAGTGTCTCCATATCTTGCTTGTGTTTTTTTGAAGGAAGGAGGCTTTTTTTTTTTTTCCTGCAAATTTGGTGTAACTGGCATTTCTGTTTGGGGAGAGCAGTAAAGCATACAGCTCTTCTGCTCCCTGCTTTTTATCCCAGAGGTTCAGGCTTAAAAAACATAAGTGAAAAGAGATAAACCCTAGTGACATGAAACTTAGCCAGTGCTCAGACTGGTGGCAGCACAAACTGAGAACCTCTGAAGGTGAAAATTGCAGAGCTGAATGAAGTAAATTGTTTCCTGTGTTGTGGTCAGGCTGAAGGGAAGCCTGTCATCCTGTCCTCTGATAAATATAAAAGCAGCATCTTTCTCTGCTTCCCTGCTACTCTTTTCCTCCTTGGATTGTAAGTTGCAAATACCTTTCTCCTTCTGGAACCACATTAAAGCTCTGGTCTCTCAGTTATTCAAAATAAAACCAATTAATGTTGTTTTGATACAGAAGATGATGCCTTTGATGAATTATTTAGCTGTGCTCCAGATAAACTGGATGCCGTAAAAAAGGTAATTTACTTTTTTAGTAAACATCAAAATCTGTTAGGCCAAACTTAAATACGGAAAAAGTTTTTTTTTTTCCTTTCCCCCTTTCTTCCCTTTCTCTTTTTTTTAGGCACTTCTGCAATTTGTTGACCAGCATGTTGGAAAATTAGGATTAAATGTGAACGACATCGAATCTCAGGTAGTGTGCTCCAAGCTGCATGTTACCCATGTTTTGTCAGCCATTTGGGTGTTTCCTCTCACTATTAGGAATTCTCCTTTTTATTACAGGAATTTGAAATTTGGCAACATAATGATTTCCAGGTTTAGGTTAAGATCTCAAGCTTTGGTCCCTGAAGCTTCTGAAGCTAATAGTTAATGCAAAAATGCAGTCTTTGTATCGAATGCTGTCTTTGTAATGCTACAGGGAGTAATTTTCAGTCTGCCCAACTCCTAAGGATACTCTTGTCAGGATGGAAATAAAGGTGTCCTGAACATTAAAAGGAAAACAAAGTTGATTGCTGTATGTAGTGACTGTTGATGCAGCATTTGCTTCATCATATGAAGGCTTTATTTTCATCACATTTCAGAGTCTCACCCTCTGAATGTAAAGCTTCTTTAGAGTATGAAATTGCAAGAGAATTTGGGCTGAGCATCCTCGGCTCTGGTGAACGGGGTGCTCTTCCAGATTTTTATAGTGGGCAACCCTAAGAAAAGAAGGTTTTCAAGTGTTTTGTCATACATGACTAGGCACAAATTTCTATTATTTATAGTTATGTATTTGTGCTCATCTAAAGTATTTTCGTATTTGGAATAGAAATTTTAATAGCTGTCTTTTTGCAAGGTTGTATTTTCACAAGTATGAATTTGGGAGCCTTACCTAGCTAAATGTGAAGTTCACTGTGGAAGAGGTTGAGGGAGCTGAGTCATTAGACTCTCTGCTTGCCCAAGTAACATTTAAATTCCTTCATTGCTGGAATGGCATTTACTGGAATAGTTTACTAAAGCCAAATAACCTTCAGGTAATTCTTATCTAGTTTTCAGATGGGGTTATCTTACTTCTCTTAATTGGACAACTAGAAGGTTACTTTCTGAATTTAAGGAATTTCTTCCTGACTCCAACCAGCACCGTGGAGATGGTAGGTTGTTATGTAATTATTTAGAGCTTGAGCCATCAAACTGTGTGTTCTGCCTCTTGCTTCCACTGCTGCTGCTGTGTGTGAAGTCCCATGCTCACAGTGTTGGCAGGAGGGGGGTCTGGGGCAGTGCCAGCACAGGCGCTCAGCGCTGTCAGAGTATGTCAGAACAGGTCGGTGTCCTCTTCAAAATTGGCATCTCATGGGAGGCAAACACCTGTTACTTCCATTTGTTTGGCATGGCCATGCTTCTGCAGCCTTATGGTGAAATCCAGGGCTCTGTGTGGTGGGGAATGGGTGTGTTCTCTTCTACCAGTCTGTCCTGCAAGCAGGATTTGAAGAGGATGACACCTCTGGTGTAGCAGAACTGGATCCCTGTGAGTTTCTTTATGCTGCTCTAAAAATATAACTTAATCAAGACACAGCCAGAACATTTTGAAGGCCCCGTCTGTGTTTGGGAAGCTCTTGAGAGTTTACATCCTTTCCTCCCCCAAAGCTGGGGGCTGTAACATACTGAGCCAGACCTGCTTGGCACCTTTTTCCACCTCTACCGGGCAGATTTCATCTGTGCTTTAAAAGTAAAAGCTGTCACCAGCCAGAAGGAAGTGTGTGCTGGGCTGCCTCCTCCACAGGTCTGGAATGTTGATATATTTTGAGATATTTGAGGTATTTTCAGGTTGTCTCTGGTGTGGGTAGGCTTTTTTTTTCATTTGGGCCACTGAGTAGCTCTGAAAATCTTGAAACTGTAGCTGTTTTTCCTGGTTTGTGCTCAGATCTCTGGAAGTGATATGTGTCAGATCTTTTTTTGCTTGAGAGCTGCCAGAGAAGAAAATCTCTCCTCTGGCATGGTTTGCATTACAGCTTCCCTGTGCAGATGAAGCTTTCATCTTGTTACCACCCTTAGCACAGTTAATGCCCCTGGGCAATATTTATTCGTAATGAAAATTCTCTGAGGTCCTATATTAACAAATAAATATTCCCATGGAGGTTGTCATCAGAAAGTTTAAAAACAATTGTTTGACACCTAGGTTCAAATTTTGTCAAAATTTCATTGCTGTCAGTTAATAACTGTTTAAAGTATTAGGAAAAATAAGGGTTTTTTTAAATCTAAGAACAGGGAAAACATATTTTGAAGGGTTGAATCAGACATAATCAAAGCATTTCCCTAGAGTTGTTTTTCTTCCCTTTCTCTTCCACTCAATTTTCAAAATTGTTTGGTCTGTTCCCATTGAGTTGGACAGAAACTTTTAACATTTCCATTAACATTATTCAGAGGAAGTCAGTGAATATTTTCTTATTTAAAATTTCATAAATAACCATTTTCTTTTTGGTTCATCCCTGTACTAGCCTCACAGATATCTTCCTGGAAATGAGATAGCCCTGAAATTCTGGTACAAATCAAAGCTCAGACTTCCTAGTTCTTACCCTGCCTGTCACTGTCATCAGAGAAGAATGGAATGGGGTTGGGTACTGCTTCAGTACAGTTCTTTACATAAAATGTACTTTAATTACAAAATGTAGCAATTTCATTTTAGCAAAGTTATGCCCAAGGACTGGACTTGCTTTTGAACAGTTTGCCAAAGTGGTATTTCCCATCTGTTTCTCCTCTGATGCTCATTACAAAATGAAAAGCGGGATGACACTATAACTAAAAATATCGATCAACCATAGTTCAGCTGTCATTTGGACACAAAACATGTCTTTCAATTCCCCTGTGCTTTCTAACTCCCTGTCATTTTAGACATTAATTGGTGCAGTAAAGTATAAAGATGTAGCCTTTTCTGGGATTTAAAAGATCTCATTTGTTGTTGGAATGGTGACAACCGCATGCACTTTTGGGGTCAGTGCGGTGCATCCACCTTACAGTTCTTTCTAACCAAAACTATTCCATGACTGAAATTCAGGAGGTGATCAATTTTGAGGTGCAAGAAGACAACACTGCATGTGGGTGGGTTTGCTGCAGGGTTCTTGGGGTGTTTATTGCCAAAAAAAAAAGGTGCTTACAGGTAAACTGTAAAGAAGTGCAGCTCTGGGTGCTGGTGAGTGTAGAAAGGTGTGCATTTTCTGTGACAAAGAATCCGATCACAAAATAGTTCAGGCTGAAACTAGGGGTCATATCTGTGCAGGAGAAGATGATGATGATGGAGGGCTCACATGCTTATCAAAACTGTGTGAACTTGGTACTTTTTCCAAAACAGGCCCAGAGCTGATAATACTGCAGATGTCCTGGCTGCTGTGCAGTTGTAAATTCTAGAAAACTGTCCAGCTCTTTTAAGTCAGGAAGCATAGCTGGACAAAACACCTTATTTTCAAGGCTTCCCTTTCTTGGGTAATTATTGGTATTTCTGCCTGAAGATGCTTTTTTGAAATGTGCATGCTGTCATTCCTTGAAAATCCCCAATGCATTACAGAGAGGGAAATGTGCCTTTTTTTCCTGTGCTGGTTCAGTAAAGAAACATTTGATTTATTCATTCCAATCAGCAAATTGTGTAGAACTGTGTGGTCTTAAGCTCTCCTGTCTGTATCAAAGGAAGAAAACAAACCTGAATCCAAACAGGCAGGCTCAGTTACTTGTAAACCAGAGAACCAGGTGAAACATAAATCTCTTGCTTCACTTCAGAGCACAAGGCTTTTGCTTGGCTTATGCAGGGGGGACTCCTGTGCTTGTTGTCACAACATAACAGGGAACAGCAGCCTCCCAAAGGACAGATTGCCCAGTAGCTCAGGGAAGGCAGGAAGAGACAACCTGAAGTTCATTCAGGTCTTGTTCCTCCTTTAGAGGAAGGGAATTTGCTAATGACTAGTCAAGTAAACACCTACCCTTAAGCTGTTAGAAGGGGTTATTATTTTTAAAAAGTCGATTACAACCACTGGTTATGTGTGTGATGCTGCTTTTATGTGGGGAAGGGAGAGAAAAATGAGGAAAAGTGAGGAAAAATGAGAAAAAACCCTCAGCCTTCATTCAAAGACGTGAGCCTAATTTTTGATGAGTGTTATTAAGGATATCATCACTACTATTAACGTGAATAGACATTTTAGAAGTACAGCAGAAACTTCTAGCTAACAAGCATAACTGATCTTTGCAATTCTGAATGAAATATAGAAAACTTTTTCCTTTCTGTTTGTTCCAAGTGTGGTAAGCACATAGGCATTGTTTAAAAATACCCAGAAATAGAGTCCATGCATCCATTAGATCCAGTTAGGAATCTAGCCTGTTTTCCCCATTAACACAAGTCTTTCATATGCAAGGTCTATTTTTAAATAAATGGATTCTTCTGCCGACCTCATGGGATATGTTTTGCTGGAGATGGATTTTACATCTAATTTTATATGATAATTGGTAAAAATTCTGAAGAGCACTTCATCAAAACTAAGGAGAGGAATACAAGTACATATTTATGAATCAGTATCTTCAACTAGAAAAATACTTTTTAAAACCTTCTGTTGGTTAGAAAATATTGTTAGCTATATTAATATCTCTCTCTCCAACAGCTCCACAACATTAACCTGGCATTGGAGTTGCTAGCAGAGGGAGGCCTTTTGAATTTTCCTGTGAACTCTGAAGGTGAGTCATGACATACAAACTTACCTGGAATAGAATTGCTAACATCCCAGCTTAGCAAAAGTTTGGGTAATTGCAGGAAGCAGGTTCTGGAAATGACACTGACACATTTCATTATATGGCTGCCCTACAGCTCCTCATGCAGAATGAATGGTAGAGGTAATAAGATTTTTTTTTTTTGAAAAATCATTATTTCTATACTAAAAAAGTTGGATTGTTATAAGTTTAGTGACTTTACACTAAACTTAAACTGTTTAGTAATTCAGTATTTGTTAAAGATTTAAACCAGTGACAGCTCCTGGGGAAATTACAGCAGCTGAACTGGAGGCAAAGCTATTTTCCTGTCTCATAAAAACTTTCAGTGTATTAAAAGCAAGCTTGTTTCTGTGGGAAGATACCTTGAGGAATATGTCTGGAAAATCAGAAACACTGATCACTCCATTCAAACTCAGAAGAGTGGTGGGTCAGTCTCCTGAATATGAGGGTCCCAGGTTTTTAGTTGCTGTTATGCTTGGTTCAGACCTGGGAGCTGAATCTTGATCTCCTTCCACCAAGTGAATGCTTCCATCACTGAATCAATGTACATGCATGCCCCTCTTTCCTTCTCCACCACAAAAACAAACAAACAAAAAAGCTCCATTTGGATGAGTCCAGTTTTCCAATTAAAATACTCCACATAAAAAACTTGCCAGCTCCTGGTGGGATGAAGGATGTGGTTAATTAATGGGTGGTGCTGCAGTTGCACTGACCACTTGCAGGGCACATAATCCCTGCATTCCTCTACAAGCTTGTTGCTGAATAAGAAAGTCAAATCTTTATTAAAAATAAAAAACATTATTCCAGTTCTAGCTCCCTGTTAGTAATTTGTGAGTGGATGCATGTGTTGGGTATGTAACACATGGCATCATGGAGAGGGAAAGAGAGGATTTAGGGCTTCCTTTGTTTCCTTTTGTTCTCTTTTCCCACTAGTGCTTTGGTGATGTCAGCAGTTTGCATGCTGGGCATTCATGAATTGTGGTCTTTTTGCTGTGCTGCACAGATCTAGAAGCCTGGAAAGCTAAAGAGCTTTTATTTATGTTAACATTAACAGAGTAATTTGTGTGGGCTCAGGTCTCCATGCTGAGATCCACCTTTTGTGTGAAAAGAGATAAATCTGTGTCTTCCTTCCTCCCCTCTGGCTGTTCTGCACTGCCTCAAACACAGAGCTGATCAGTATAAGAAATAAATACTGATGTCAACATCTGCAAGTCCTTTAGCTTCACTGGGGAAATCCTCAGCTAGTGAGTGAATTTCATATGATTTAGAGGTCCTTGCTACAGCTACACGATTTAGACTCTTCAAGGATCTCATTTTACTAGTGTTTCTTTGTTAGTCTTTCTCCCAGTGATTTATAGCATCATAAGAAGAACAGTAAACCCTCTGAATCCATTATCCTCTTCCACTGCAACTTTTAAATACAAGAGCAGTTTATATAGCCAAGAAAAAAAGAAGCTGAAAACTAAATGAAAAAAAAAAAACAAAACCAAAAAACCCAAAAAGCAACACATCAAATGACAGCAAAACATGATAGAAATATTACAACAAAAAAATAAAGTGTCAGGTAATTCCAACATGATTCCTGACATAGAATAATCATAAAACCCCTCAAGATATAAAGCCCTATTCAATTATCTACTCTGTTCTTTGCTAGTGAATTTCTTACTCTCTGTTATTCGCCTTTATTTGTCTTCCAGCAACAGAGTCAGCAGAAATCCCTTTTCTTCAAGTTAATTTAATAAATTATTAGTTTCGACCTCCGTAGTTCCTATTTTGCTGCCTGTTGCAATTCAATTGTCCAAGTTCACATTATAATTGGGGAAAGGTGGGAGATTGTCTTTGGCAGGTGCAGTCTCATCCTGTTCCAGGGATTGCTAATACTTCCCATCTGATTTTGTTGTCTCTGGTTTGTGTATCCACAGATATTGTGAACGGAGATACGAAGGCTATAATGAGAGTCCTGTATTGCTTGTATTCCAAATACAGAACAAAAAAAGCGTGAAGAACAAGGCCAAGAGCTTGAGCTGCCTTTTTCTTTTTTTTTTTTTTTT
>WAAE01023899.1:99794-110264 GCA_013400495.1 Nicator chloris
GAAGGAAGAACAAGGCCAAGGGCTTGAGCTGCTTTTTTTTTTTTTTTTTTTTTTTTTTTTTTTCCCCTAGCAGGCCACGGTGTGATTTTTGGATTCCCAGCTGTGTTTGCCGCTGTTTCTGGGCATGCACTGGTGTTTGACACTTGCTGTGTTAACACTGTGTAGCAAATGTGTTGTTCATGCAAGGTTTCACATACACAGCCTCAGCAACTGTAAATGTGTGTGCACAGCTGGTGTACTGTGTAATTCTAGGGCTGTAGTTCTTGTTCCAGATCCTGTCTTCTGTTTTCTCTGAGCCCCCCCAATGCTCCAAAGAAATTAAATGTGTGTTTGTTCTGGGCTCTGTGTTCTTTGCTCCTGAAGGTGACTTTGAAAGTGGTTGCATTCTCCCCATTTTCCTTGTTTGGGAAGCCATTTGGGAAACGAGAGAGAAAGACCCACCACAGTGGGAAGACTGAGACACATCTGAAGTTCAAAACCTGCTTTAGAGAGGTGGCCAGTGCTGTCAGACAAGAGGATATGAATTGGATGCCAAATGAATAGATAGCAAAAATGAAATCTGACCTTACCAAGTGTTTGATAAACATTTCAGTGCTCATTTGCTCCAATATGGAAAAGGCACTCAACACAATATGCTGGTGTGAGACTGTGCAGGAACAGGGGGTTCTCCTGCACAGATGTTGAAAGATGCCCTTATTTCCTTGCTAAGCCAGTGCCAAACCATGTCCAACTCCAATTGCAGCCCTGACACAAACTCTGCCTGGCAGAGATGCCAATCCCTGTCAAGCATGTTGTGAGAGGGAGTCACATGTCTGCACTTTGTCTGCAGTAAGAGATGGGCAGATGCTGGCTGGGCTCTGCAGCTCGTGGAGGAAGAGGCCACTACAGGTGGGAGCAGCTTCCCACCACCTCTGACAGCTGCATCATCTCAAACTCCTCAGGCTCTCCTAGGTGAATTTATCCAGCCTCTATCACCAGCCTCCCAGAAGTTTCCTCTGGGTGCATCAAGGTAGCCACCATTTATTAATGGTCACCCTTGCTCTTTCTTGGGGGATTTAAATCAGAACTCCTTTCAAAACCTCCATCTGCTCTCTTGACCTTCAACTTATGTCCTGTTGTATAAACTAGAGATATAATTAGGAAAAAAAAAAGCTTCAATTTGGTTTTTTTTTTTTGCTTCCATCTAAACTAATTGAATTTCTTGCCATCAGTAACTCTGACATTTGGTCTCTGGTCTGATCCTCCATCTGTGTGTTAACGGAAACCAGAGCTCGCCAAGTGCTGACATTTACAGAGGAGAATTTGTTGTGTCTTCCTCTGGATCATGCAGCCCAGGGAAGATCCTTAGATAGCAATGCTGATAAGTCTTTCAAAAATGGTAATACTGCACAGCTGCTGGGGGACAGAGTTCTGCAAACTGCCCTGAGACCAATCCCTTCTGCACCAAGAATTAGCTCGTGATATTTTTACAGAGAAAAATACAATGTGTGGTGCCAATGAGCTACCAAGATCACTTGATTCCCCAGCAAATGTGTGCTGATCTGGACAATTTAAGTAAAGAATACTCGGTTCTTTCATTTGCAAGTCCCCACAGGCACCTTTGCTTGATTCCTTAATGGGCTTCCAAGAATCAACTGGGACACCTGAGAAGTTCATTCTTGCTTCGAAGAATTTTAGGTTGCTGTAACACTGCACATAGAACATGCATTCCTTGTAGAATGAAATGCTATTGAGCAGATAAGCCCAGGCTGTGGCTTGTGGAGAGCAAGGGTGTGGGGGCAGGAGGGACTGGGCAGTGATTTGGTAGCAGTGTGGCCTTTTCCTCCTGGGGAGCTGTCCTAAACCTCTTGCCCTGCGCTGGTGATCAGAATTCCGTTCTAGTGTGTGACTCCAGGCATATGACCTGGGCTAGGAAAAAGTCACCAGTGCTGGGAGGATTAGCTGGTGCTGCCCTGGTTAGATGGTTATTACTGCTCAAAGAAACTGCTGGATTTTCTTCTGTGCATTCTGAGTTTTGTGTTCCACTCCCCTGGCATAAATAAATCCAGTGCTTGTTCCTTCCAACAGGGGAAGTCTAGATCTTGATATTTAATAAAAGAAAGGGTCATGTTCCCTTTCCAACACCAGCTTGCCTAAACCTGTTATAAACAAGTCATTCTTTTGAAAACATACAGGGAAAAAATATGGTTAATGTGCTTGAATCAAAAACATGCTGAGACCAAAAATTAATGTTTTAATCTGCTTTTTATGCTGAGAGCAAATTTATAATACACTTGACATGTCTGAACACTTTGATAAAGCTTCTGTGTTTGATTCCTAAAACATGCTGTGGAATTTTACTAATCCATCATACAGACACCCACTCCATAAACCAGTGTAGTATACAAGTACACTATTTACATTTGAGCTGTAGCCACAGCCTTAGCACACTCTTAATAACAAATATAAAGTGGCAGAGCTAAAAAGAGTATTCCAACACCTGGTTTAGTGGAAGGTGTCCCTTTCTCACCCAGAAGGGGTGTGGGAAAGGGATGGTCTTTAAGGACCCTTCCAAAGCCCTACGGGAGCTTCTGTTGCTTTCCCTGTCCCACAGGTCAGTGGTGCGGTGGCTTTGGGTCACAGCAGTAGCTGGGAAGTGGGACAGATCTGAAGGGTTCCCAACTCTGCTTGCTGTCATCTTTCCATCACCCACTCTTTCCAAGATACCCAGATTCATCCATAAAAACACATATTTCTGGAGGTGGAGTGGCAGAGCTTGTGGAGAGAAGTGCAGGTGGAAGGGGCAGAATTACCGGAGTGACTTTAAGGGAATACAGATGCACAGAGGTTTTCATTTGCAGGATCAAGCCACTGACTGACATTGGTACTGCCTGGAAAGCCTGAGACAGGGAACTGGGGAGCTGTCCCTGCTGTCAAACTTCCTTCTACTCCTTGGGAACTGCTCCAGTCATGGTTACACTGACATTTTTGTTGCCCCCCTCGTGGCTGCAGCCCTGGAAGAGACCTGCAGGTCCTTGCTACTTTGTAATGGGGCAGGGGAACTCCAGATGGAAAATGATGGCAGCATCCACCTGCTTGATGGGTGGGAGTGCCAATTCTTAGTGTTTGTCCTTTCCTTCCTTCTCATTTTCCCCTTTCCTTTATTCTTTTCCAATGGTTTCTATTGTGTTGTTTCTTGCAGGGAGCCATCCTCACATTGGCTGCTGTCTCTTCAGCAATTAGGCTTTCAAACCATGAAAGCAGCTCATTCAAATTCTTCCTCTCCATGAGCTGTGTTTGTGTCTGTATGAAGGGACCTTGCTGTTCTTTCTCTTACAAACTGCTAAAATTTCCCCAAAGAGTAAAAGCCATTGTCAGTTTTTCACAAGTGATTTTTTTTTCTAGTCAATTAATATTTTAATAAAGACTAGATGAAAGTGTTACTTTGGAGGAGACAAATAAGTATGTATGAGTCTTTCTGCTCCCTGTGGACATGGATGGGTTTCCTCTGCCATTCAGAATTTTCTAGGATGGTGATACTGTGAACAGGATGTAAAGATTGAGGTGTGGAGACATGAGTTTTGAGACAAGTGATAATGAAATCAAGACAGCAGTACTGCAGACTGGCATATCTCTCCTATCCCATCTTCTCCATCATTTTGATTTGACCAAAGTGCATCAGGTTGCCTTTGCCATTCCCTTCTCCCCTTAGTTTTCTAAGCCTTTTCCCCCATGTCATTCCTTTACAATCAGAATCCCCAAAGTCATGCTGCTCTAGCCACTGGCTAAAATTAAAGTTACTAAGGATTTTTTCCATTGATGCCTTCTCTCAGGCTGCACATAACTCATTTCACACACCTCAGCAAGGAGCCAATAAAATAATACAGAATAGCAGCTAAATATTAGAGGAGAATGGAGTAGCTTGATCAAAAACGGAGTAGTTTGATTTGTAGAACTGTAACTGGATGCTTAGATGGGAGCTCCCGAAATCTGCTGTCATGAAATGCTGGAGAATTGCAGTTGGGGTGCTTCATGCTGTTCTCTGCATTGTATTCCAGGTGCCATTGGGATTTACCTGCTCCAGAGAGCTGCAGCCTGCACCAAGCTCATCCTTGGGCTGCAGGAAGCATATACCCCATGGCAGTGGGGTGCTTCAGCTTCCTTTGGGGAATAGAGCCCAGCTACATGATGGGACACCTGTTTTTAAATGGGAAGTTGAAATACATGATCTGAAATGGCAGTGGTGTAATGAAAATATGTTCCTTTTCCTTATTTTTTTTTTTTTTCATTTTTTCCTGAGGATGATGAGGTCTGGTTTGTCCCTGGGGTTAGATGTCATTCAAGACCACCTGTCACATAATCCATTTGCCAGCCCCAAGAGAACATAAGATAAACCTTTTAAAGTCTGTAAACACAGCACTAGTCAGGCTTTCAAGGATCAAAAAACAGGAAAAACAGAATGCATAGTGTAAAAAAGCCACAAGTACCAAAGTAGTTCTTGTTGTGGATGTTTTTACTAGAAATACTACTGCAGGCTTATGATCTGACCCTAAACACAACTGAAGAACACAATTATAAAATAGGAAAACATCTGAATAGTTTGAGCTACATTAAGTTATACTAGTGTCATAGTGAGATAAATACTCCTAGTGGAGTTAGATACTTGTATTTTTATTTGTAGATTTGTGTCAGCTATTCTGCAGACACGCCAACTAAAATTATGAAAGAAATTAATAAACCTCAATTTACAGCTTCATTCTAGCATCCAATTTTTCTGTGTGTGCTTCCCCCTACATATTTCAGTATTTTGGCATTCTGACTCCTTGTCCACCCCAATTTTTCTCCCTTTTGTGCCCCCCTTGTGCAGCTGACACAGGTGGTCCAACAGCTCCTTCCTCTCTCCATACTCAGAGCTGCCAGGTTGTCACTGGGGAGGTATCTGGTAGAGAAGCTGTATTTGAAATGCAGAAAAGCTGTGTAAAAACTCTGGAAACACTAGCTGGCTGCTCTGTATAAGAATTTAAAATGTTTCTCAGTGGTGCAAGAAGAATTTCTTTATCCTTCCTCCAACATTAAAAAAATATCAAAGATAGCAGATAACATTTTAACTGAGCCAGTGTGTTAGGGATGCAGAAGTACAGCCAGATCCCTTAATGAGCTAATTTTCCTTCCCCCTTTTACCTTTTGGTGCAGGGCAGCTGGGATATGTGTATGTCTGTGTGTAGTTTTCCTGGCTGCATTCCCTTTTTGACAGGAAAATATTGGATAGGGAATGTTTGAGATCTCCAACAGGGCAGCCTCCTCTAGTGCAGTTATTGGATCCTGGGGTTTTTTTGCAGTTGTACAGGGGATTTCTGGATGCCCACAGGTAGGAACTGTGTGCACAGCAGTGTAGCTTCTCCTGGGTGTGTCAGGTTGGCAGTGAACAGGTGGAAATAGGCTGGGGATTTTCCTGGATCTCAGACACCAAGCCAAAAGGGCAAGAGCTGTTGAGAGAATTTCTTGTAGGGGATCCCCACTGTGGAAATGTTGACTCTGGCTCACTGCTAAGTTTAGAACCATGTAAAACACATACCCTGGACTTTATGCAGAGCAGATGGTGCTACAGGCTTTTCTGGTTGGAGTGTGTCAAATAACAGATTGTCTAGAAAAGTTTGCTTGCTTTTGGCAGACAATTTAATTCAGCTCATATTGTGTTACTGAAGTTCACTGTGCATCTCTGCAGAAGTGGGCAGCTAACACATTTTGTGTCATCTGCTATACCCAAAGTTTTTTAAATAATTAAAAAAAAACCAAAATAGAAGTTGTATCCCTACTTGTTCTCTTGGGTGGATGTGCGAAAAGTGCGTGAGTACAAAATGAAATGCAGAAAATTGATTCATATTCTTAGGCCACCATCTTCTTCCAGCTGGTAAAATATTTTTTTCATTCTCTTTTAATATGAAATAATTCCTCACTTTATTTTAGAATCAGGAAAACATAAAAGTCTCAGGCTTTATTGCAAAAAACCCAAAAAATAGATTCTGCAAACTTTTAACATCTACACAGAGTAGGCTATTAAGTGTAGTAGTAGCTATCACCAGGTTCAATCAACCCAAGTAGTGTTTAATAAGAAGTGAGCATACACAAACATGAATGTTGAAGTACTGATAAAGGTACCAGCTTGATCATATTAAGGATGATCATCTTGTGAAAGCTTCCTTGGAAGAACTGAATTCTTCAGGTCCCTTTGGGTA
The DNA here is from genome assembly GCA_013400495.1 of Nicator chloris. Taxonomy (NCBI): domain Eukaryota; kingdom Metazoa; phylum Chordata; class Aves; order Passeriformes; family Pycnonotidae; genus Nicator; species Nicator chloris. Next base: position 106,010 of record WAAE01023899.1, read on the forward strand.
AGTCACTGCATATTTTTCTCTTTTTTGAAGCAGTTTATTAAAAACATTGTTGTGTAATCCAGACAAAAGTACCCCGTTGAGCTGTCTCACCTGGACTGGTCTGTCATGCTCAGCAGGCAGGGCAAGGCTTTACACCCAAGTGACTTTCTTTGCAATGCTCTTTTAGCTTTATCAGATGTATGACAGTGTTGAACTACTGCCCAGGTACCTCCCTGCTATTTAGCTGAGCTGATTCATTGAGCACCCCAAAGACCTGACCTGAGACAGTGTCTACAGGTGATACCTGAGGAGCATAAAGTCCTGCAGACTGTGCTTGTATTGTGATCCCAAGGCGTGGCCATGTCTTTAAAACTGCCTTTTTCTCTAACAAATATATCTGTAGCTGTGAATCGCTGTGCATGTTTTACATGTCAGTGCCTGGTTGTACATCTTGCACATGAAATCCCTTTGCCATGGTGTTTCTTCTGTGAACCCATCTGTGCCCAACTCAGGGTGGGAATCAGTAAGATCAGTGAGTTCTTTAGTGTGAGCCCTAAAACCCAGTCTTTTTCCTTCTGCAGACCATTAATCCAGTGACTGCTTTGCCCAAATGGGTGGCCATTACGGCCAGCAGTGTGTCAGGTGCTGTGACTGCTCTGTAGGTGCAGGGTGGAACTTTTGTTGACAAGGACCAGGGTGGGGGGACGCCCTCACTCTCCACAATTCCTGTGGGACTCCACGTTTTTCCAGACCTAGACGACAGCAGGCTCCCTCCGCGCAAATCCAGCCCTGCTGATAGACAATGCTGTTGCCAGCTGGCATGGTTTTATTATGACTTTATTATTAATCAGGGTTTGTCAGTTTTCTATTGCTCAGCCTGTCTTGTTCTCAGCAGTGGAGCTGCCAGAGCGCCCAGTGGGGTGAGGTGACTATAATTTAGTGTACCTCTTTTTCCACAACCATTTGCCATCTCCTGAGGAGAGCAAAACCTACCCAGAGCCTCCAGCTCCGTGGGTGAGGGGATGTGGCAGTATCTCTGAGGAAGTGACCTGTGAGGAGGAGCAGCAAATATCCCATGACAGTTGTGAGCCATGACAGGGCAAGGAGGGAAGTGGATTTGAGTTTTACCTGGAGGAGGAGAACAAGCAGGCACAGGTAGCCTGGAGGAGGAAGAAACTTGGCTGGTACTGGGGGGACAGCTGGAGGGTGCACAGGGAAGGTTTATATTTTCTCAACAGCCTCACAGTTCTCCTTTTCTTACCTTCCAAGAAGATGCTGACAGCAGAAGGACAGAGTAACACAGGCGAGAAAACACAATCCTGATGGATGGTTGGGAGCCTTCAGGTCTGTGTCCCTTAGAGGAAAAGGCTCAGTGACCAGCAGGCTGAGAGTGGTGTGCTTTAATGCCAGCTCTGAGGTCCCAGCTTGTGCTGCTTCTGCTGGTGCAGAGCCTGAGACAGGTAGCCTGAGTAATTGCTGGAGCCCAGCTGCATATAAGCTGTCACATACATGCTCAGGACAATATCTACTGGGGAAATGCTGGTGAGCAGACAGTACTTTCAAAGAGACTTTTTAATGGCTTGGTAATCAAGTGTATCAAAATCCATCAACAAAACCTCACTGAGCATGCTGGAAAATTCTCTGTTCTCTGACTTCTCACTGCCTTGTTCCTTGTGAGGTTATTCCTACAAAACTGGGTATGAAATGCTGCCAGGACTGGTGGTAATTCACAGGTGGAAGTGACCACACAGCTCTGCGGGCAGAAGAGCAAAGGTCTCTCAGAGGTGACTGTGTGTGAGGAGAGGTGGAAGTGTGTGCCAGGCAGGCAATGCCTTCCCTCCTACCTCCTCTACCCAGAGGAGGCATTGATACTGTCCAAAAATGGTGCTTTCTATGGCCCATGGGTGTTCTTTTTTCAAGACTCCCACCATTGACTTAGCTGTGAATTCAGTGGGAGTTAAACGAAATTAGAGCATGTTGGAAAATCCTTTTCAAAATACATAGTCTGCTGTTGTGGGGATGCTGCATGGATGCCTTCCAAAGCAGCTCCTAGACTAAGCGAGATCGTCACAGAGTGCTTGTGAGAGTGACAGACTCCACCCGTGGGACACAAATGGAAGACAGGGTGGGAGGAGTGTGGGCACCTGGGGGCTGACCTGTTGCGGGGAGAACCACGGACACGTATCTGGGAGGCGATCCCACCTCCTCCTCCTCCTCACAACTTTCCTCTGGAACAAAATCTATCACATACTTGGTGACTCTAGAAAATCCATTTGTTGCTGGCTTGGAGCCAGTCCAATCAAGAAACGCTTCTTTGCAATCCTAGTAGCAGCATGAAATGCTCACTCCAGTTTTGCTCATAAGCTGTTTTGGATTAGCTGCAGATAATTGTGCTGACTGTTCAGTGGCAGCCTCTCTGCATACTTAGCCATATTTGCGTGTAGCAAAGAGTATTGGACCACGAATGAGGATATTTCTTTATTACTTTCCAATATCTCTGATTTCCTCTCATCCAAGCACTGAAGCGAATCCAGCATGAATGGTTTAAGAATTATCTATCAGGGAGCTGAAGCAAGTAGATTATGGAAATCCTGCTTGCATTATCTTTGGAGAAATGGCTGTGGACAACCAGTAGTTTCCAAGCAAGGGGGTTGGTTTTTAATTGATTGGTAACCAGACATGGCAAAATCCATCAGCAGATAGCCTGAATTAGTGTACTGGAAAATTCACTAATAGCTGGAGATATGTTCCTCTCTGAAATTATTCTGTGATTTGACAGCTCTAGTAATCCAATTGCTACAAGTTTAATTTCATATTTATCTTTCTGTGAGGATGTGTTTTAATGATTGTTTTAACTTGCTGCCTTCTAAAGAAGATTATTAAAAAAAAAAAAAAAAAGGAGGGTGCTTTGCAAACTAGATTTATTTCATAGCAAGGAAAGCCAGGGTAAGGTACTCCTCATGCCATGTGCTGGAAGCAGGGTTGGCCAAGGGTAGTCACCACAGGAAAACATCCCTCCACATACTCATGGCAGGGGCAAGCACTACTCCTGCAGAGGGAAGGAGACTCTGGGGAGATGCTGCTGCATAACCTGTTTTTCAGGTTTTTTAGGCCCTGTTACTTTTCATTTTATAATGAAAATATGTTTATTATTAAATTTATGTTTCTCAGCTCTTTGTAGTTTTTGACAGTGTGTATGGAGGGGGTGCGTGTGTACTCATCTGCCTTCCTGCATGAGAAAATCTGTATAAAATTCATTTTGAGGTGCCCAAATGGACATAATGACTAAATGGTGAATAATCCAGTAAATGAGAAATTTCAGGAATCATTTCATGATATGCGAATTTGAAAATCTGAACAAACACATGCTAAATTAAAGAACTTTCCATGAGGGTGGTAGTTTGCCAGAAAAACTATAGTTAGTTGCAAATCTGCATTTCTCTATGATTACAAATCAAGGCAGAGATATCCTTTAATTTGCAAAGGGAAAGAAAAAAATCACTGATGTAAACCAGCACCTCTGACAGAGATAGATGCTCTGTGCTAGACACTTGGAGGATGGCTTAGGTAGAATCACTCCCTGGCAGTGATGAGGTGGCTGTGCACTAGGACATGAGACCACGTTAGGAAAGTTATTTCTTTTTAAGGCACAGTGCTCACACTTCCAACCTTTTTTTGCTGTTTTTGAGATTCCAGCATCGGAAGTATATTCCTGATAATTACCACGGGAAGAACCATGGTGATAGTGGTACCGCTGTATTCCATTGGGGGAAAAAAAAAAGCCAAAAAAAAAAAGGTTTGAAACGGTGACTGAGTTGTATTTTTTAATTCTTCCATGATTCCCTCAAGTAGGTGAGAGCAAATCTCAGATAATGGCTCAAGAAAAATAATAGCATTAAGGGCATGATATCTATAATTCCTAATAAAAAATATCCAGGCATATCTGCTTTAACAGGATACTCCACTATCTTGCTATTTAAACAAAGAAACAAAAAACAGAGGTGTGGAGTTGCCAACCTTTGTTTCCCACTCAGATTCTAAAGCCATTATCAGTTATATGTATGCAATTTTTCCACTTGCAATTTTTCTCCTTTACTCCTTGGTAAGAGAAGATTCAGTTGAAAAAGTTTTGCACTTTATTACTCAGGAAGGACACTTGCCTTGAGATCAACATGATGTCAGGGCAGATATTCCTGTTTATCTGCCAAATGGTAGTGGATTCAAATAGGCAAAGACATCTCATAAAGAAGCAGTCTTTTTGAGAGGGAAATGTATA
>WAAE01023900.1:0-107596 GCA_013400495.1 Nicator chloris
AGGAACAGCAGATTTGTCCTCTAATGATAGGACTTCTTTATACCCACAAAAGACATCAGAAGATCAGAGACATGATTTTGCCACAAATACTCCATTTGGCTTTGAGCTAGATTTTAAACCTGTCTGTATGTCATCCCCCCCAAGAAGGGCTAACATGGGAAGTAAAACTGAAACCCACCTGGCTCAGAAGCAACAACTAAAATGCCCCAACATACATGTTAACTAAATCAAACTGAATAATCATTTATTGCTGCTGAAATATGGCCACGGTCAAGATCAAAAGGATTCAGAAAAGAGGAAACTTATCCAACTCTTTAAGCTGCAGGCTTGGAATCAATCTGTAACTTGGAGAATGCATTATGCAATGCTTGTCTGCATCAAACGAGAATGTGACACCTTATCTGCAACCTTACTATCTTAACATTATATCATATAAAGTGAACTAACAAATTACTCTGCAGATCTCTTTGCAAGTCAGCTTTTCTCCCACCCTGTCCCCTTTGAGAAAGGTCAAAACTCATTCTTAAAGATAACTAGAACACTTGATATTCAAGGGAAAAAAACCCAACACCCTAAAACCAACAAAAAAACCCACTGCAAGTACCCAATAAGCATTTCAATTCAATGGCAAGATAATTCTTTTTTAAACACAGAACACCCAAACTTCTTCTCATAAATGTTGAAACACAACATTTTAAAGCTTTTTAAAAAGTGTTCTCTATTGTCCTTCCTCCCCATCAAAACCCAGTATAATTTAATAAAACATTAAGGCTCTAGAGGAATGGCTTTTTCCGAGCATAATGGGAGTACAATTTGCAACCAGCTCTAACAAAAGACAGTAATCTCTTCCCTCCTGTTGGCACTGTAATAGCAACAAAGCAAAACATGGCTTTTGTAACCAGACAGCAAATACAGCTTGTCAAAAATCTACTCATCTCTCTTCCTTTCAAAGAAGATTCAGCTTCACAATCCACCTGTTATTACAAAAATTAAATGCTTGTTTGGCCATAAAAATGCTCTATTTGACACATCAAGTGTGCTGTTAGGTTACTACTGCTTCTGTTTCATTATACTTATTGCTATTTATCATGTGAATTCACTCACCTGAATTGACACCAACAGACAACACGAGCTCAGGACTCGGTTCAGTGACAGCTGATAATTAATGGTGCTGCTTGCACACAAGTTCAAGCATTTGTATCCACCATTTGCCACACAACTGACATAAATACATCATCTTTAGACAAACTTTTGCAGCAGAAAGCCTACTGCTCAATTAAGACAAGAAAATCATCTAAAATTCACTGTACAACTTGCATTTATGAAGGCGTAAACCCCTTGGAAAGTCAGAAAATTAGTGTAACATCCAGCACCTGGCAAGCCATGATGTACAATACTGAGAATGCTTCACCTCCACAAACTGTCTGAACAGCCTTCAAATCTCACTTCGTGCCAAAACAGAGAAAGAAGATGAACTCAGACAGGTCTTCATAGAACAGCAAAATTACAGACTAATACAGAACAGCATCAGTCCTAGTGAGGGATCTGGGAGGAATATTGGAGTTCCCTGCTGCAGGCACATCGAGTATCAAACACTAAATCTTTCAAGCTCTATGATTTATTACTTCAATCATGCAGACCCATGGAAAGAATCAGACTTCCTGTTTTCTCATTATCTATACATTTCCTCACCACTGCAGAGAAGCCGTCAGACAAAAAGTCTGTTACATTGCTGAACAAAAACGTGAAGGGTTGGGTAAGAACTGTAGATAACTCAAACCTAACTTCATTATTTCAAGCATCTCATCAAGTAAACCAAAGCAGACACCAATTTCACAAGTGATAAAAAAGTAGAAGGGAGTCTCACCAATGCCAACAAATAATAATGTACTACAAAGATTGAGGAGAACAAAATGAAATCCCCCTGCAAAAAAAACCACAACTGAACTCAGAGAAAATGGACTAAATTACAAAACTGAAGGACATGATGAGGACACATTAACAGGTGGAGACAAAGAAAAGATGTCTATGACCATGTCAGTAATCAGCTCAAACAAGGCTAAAACCACACCTGAGCTGTATCCAAAGGCAGCTTTTCCCTTCAGAGGTAGACAATAACCTCTCTGTGTGGTTCTTGGTGCTGTGGCATTGCTAACAAATATATGGAAAACTGAGGAAACGAAGACTTTGACAAGATAATTTTTTTTCTTTTATAAACCAGCTCTTTCAGTTGGTAGTCAGCTCTCTTCAGGTCAAGACTTAACTGTGTCTAACTGAAAAGAAATGGTAAAGTGCTTTACCCACAATGGCATTTATGAGTTTTTCAGCAGAGGATCAGCAGCAACAAAACCAAGAGCTAGGAACAGAAGTAAAGGTGGCTGAATAGCCTATGGCCAAGCAAACAGTGACACCAACCATTTCTGCAGTGTTCTGGTAACAGGGTCCAATAATTGATATATTTGCATTTAGCAAGAGATAAATGCTTGTGTGGTTTAAGAAAGAATTTTGAAGCGATATGGACTTCTTTGGCCTAATTCCTAATCTTCTGCCTAAGGAATATTCTCCTTTAAATATTATGTATCTAAGGCAAGGGGACGTTCAATTTTTTCCCCACAAGTCTCAAACATAACTTGTCAGTAAATAAAGTTATTTCAGCACATATTATTCAGCTCCATGTCTTAGAGCAATTGAGGAAATTCACAATCATTACATAAATCCTTTCACAGCTATTCATGACTACACAGCACTGGAGAAAAGTTGAAAGATCATGACAAATCATCACTGCTATCACAACAAACAACAAAGAACTCCGTACAAGTTGTTTAGAGACATAAAAAAATAAAGATCTGAATACAAATTTAAAATATCCCATTACAGCAATTCCTATGGCATTCCATCTAAGAGAAAACAGTATCCATGGCCAGATCCTACCAATTATTATCATAGTTTAAAATACACAAACAAGCTCAAAAAAACTTGGTACGAAGAAATGGAAGCATAATTATTTATAACTTTATAAATTGTTTAAAAAAGATTTGTCTGACTCAATCCTTCACAGCAAAGAGCAATGAATAACATTGCAGCAGATGCAGGAGCCATGCCTACAGCACCATCCCAATCTGCAGCCCATGCCACACCTTACTGATGGTTTTAAATGGGAGCTACACTCAGATTTCCATACATGAACTATACAAAGAGAGTTCATTTAATTGTCTAAGTGCAGACTTAACCACATGCATGTGTTTGAAATTAGTGTTTCGCTATGTGATGTGGTAGTTTTCTCCTCACCCTACTGTTCATTATCCTCAAAAACCCTCAAAATTTTATTTATTGGTTGATAACTTTTTTCCTCTCAGTTTTTTGTTTATCTATTTTAAATCCTGTTACTTCATTATTTTTTCTTTGCTCCTTCCTGCTTTCCATCTCAAATACAAGCTGAATAGGGCATCTACCATAGGATTTTGGACTTAAGCCAAGTTTTCAGTATCTATACTAAATTTTCAGTATCTATACAGTATTAGGTTTCAGTATCTATGCTAAAACCACAGAAAATTTCCACATCATTCGAATTAATACTTCACAGACAAATTGGATGACTTGGCAGTTCTTACCGCTACAACTTTAGCTCCATGTCACAGTGAAAACTGAGATACTGAATAACAGCTTTCAATTATTAATTCTTTGTACTTAATAAATTTTATTAGTCTTTTCTGTCCATATCAGCAAGTCACCACTGGATTACATGTAATACCATTTAACAATCTTCTTTAGGACATACATATAGAAATAAAATCATGTGAACAAATTTCAGTTTGCCCAAGTGATCCCAGAAGAGTGACCCCAGAGGTCACAGAATAAGGGTGTTGTCCATTTTCCCAAAGAAGTGTCTACCCACTGCAAAGATTTAGAGTCAACATTCTTCTTCCGTGTCTGAGTTCTGACCAGTACCTTCAGGCTTTGGTTCCAAATGCTTCCAGCTTGATAGCCGGTTTTAGATCCTGTCTCTGTGTGTTTGACCCAGGACACAGCTGTCTGTACTCCTGCTCTGCAGCTAAGGTATGTCCTGTGTTGAGGCCCAAGAACGCACGGGAAAATGCTTTCCTGAAAGATTGTAACACAGTTTCAGCTGTTCCCTGTATTTCTTCCGGGTTTTTTTTCCCCCTCCACTTGTGCCTTTTCAATCTCGCTTTTATTCTTGCCTACACTTTAATTAAACTCACTGAGCTTTTGAAGCTTTCTATTAAATAAAGGCCTATCTTGCACACCAGGTGGGCAATTACAAGCACTCGCTGCTCTGGGCTGCTGGTGAATTTTTCAGATTAACTCACCTAGCTCTTAGAAGAGTAGAAACACATCATTAGACAACATTCACATTCAAAGGAGGCATTAGCAAAAGTGAGACAACCGCATTTCCCTTATTTTTACGATGTAAACAAAACTGATGATACAGCCACTTATGAGGGAACAAGCAGAAGAGGCAAACACCAGTAAGGTATGTGGAAGTTCTCAGGACTGCAGGATTTTGACTGTTATATTTAAAGACTTACCACTCTCCTGTTTCTTGCCAGAATTTTTTGGCAACTCTATGACAGAGTCAAATGCGGCACTACCAAAACGAGGTAACTCAAATGAAACCACTATTTTGAGTTAGCTATTTTTATTTACACTCTGCACATTACGAGAGCGTTTCTCTCCTGTTGCACAGGTAATAAATCAGGAATAAACCAACCAAATAATACTGCATAATATCAGTCATTCGTTGGGTCAACATGACAGGCAGAAAATCTGCTTGAATAGAATTCACTAAACAACATTAAGCTGCAAGCTGCTTATTTGCAGTTTGTCCAAGGAAAAGAAACAAAGCATTTGCAGCATTTTTCCTTAAATGTCTTATTAAACCCAGTATCAGTCTATTGATATTAAGCATTGACCAATACACAAGTGTTCTAACTTCCAGAGGAGAAACAAAATTCATGGCCATTCATACAAGCACAGTCATTAAACCTGTTTTTTTACCCCTGCCAGACTGATCAGACCATGCTGTTAGAAACCAAGGGCAGAAGTCCAGAGCCATGGCAACCAACATTCCCGGACAAGCTCCCGAAACACACCAGGAAGTGGTAAAAGCTGACCATGATCGAAACATATTGCAGCTCCTGAGATGTACAATCCTGCCCAGATGTACATTTCTGCTGACAGTGGACAGGAACACAGAAATCTCAGTGAAACAACTGGTCTGTTGGCTGCTCTGAACGACTCCTTTCAAACTCAAATGAATGCACAACTTTCAAGGATGTGTGGAATATAAGGATGTTTTACTATGGGCAATTCAGCCAAAGAAAAAGAAGATGGGGAAGTAGTAAATGAACCCACCCAGCTGTATAGAACTCAAGAAGCAGGGAGAGGGCCAAGATGATAAAGCAGTGATGGAGCTGTTCCCCATCTGCACCTCTGGAGATTTGCTCAGCCTTGCTCCTGGGTGAACTCACAAAGTGGCAAGAGAACCAAATGTGTGCAAATCAGAGTCCACTCAGACCATCCAAAGACCTGTACCTGGAAACAGCTTCTCAAATGGCATGGCAGAACTTTCTGGCTTCCCTTCAGAGATTGCACTATCGATAAAATATGACAATTGACACTGACTGCAATGGCAGAATTGGCTTTTAATGGCCATCAACCTGAGTTAGAACTGGCTGCTCTAAATTAAGCAGAGTGACACAGTACAGCTCTAGTTTCTCCACACACACTGACTTTTATTAGCAGTGTTACATCCTTTAAGTGGAGACCAGTTCTTCTCAAGCTACTGCTGTTATTTTAAATACCTCTCACACTGTGAGCAAATTTACTTACCAATACTCTCAAAGCAGTTCTCTAGATCTCAGATCACTAAATTAAGCAGTCATTCAAGCAGCTTAACTCATTAATCATGAGGAGGCAAAGATCTTATGATTTACAGTCAAATCCAAACCTAATTTTCTCTCAAAGGCCAAAACAATTCACTTCAGCATCCTTAGAGGAAACAGAAGAATGCGACAGTTCATAACAGCTTCAGACAAACCCAGTGGGTTCAAATCATTGCATTTGGCTCACGTGACTGCAACTTCTTTTCTTTTCCAACTTCTCCTTAACTGGAAAATTAAGGAACAAGTCTTGTCAAAGCATAGATCTTTGGTGTGTTTTGTGATTCTCCTGGTTGATCAGAATACACCCTACCCAGTCCATCTCCAACACCTTATTTTGTTTTTTCCTTTAAAAATGCTTCCATACATGCAAAAAAGTCCCCAGAGAACCACAACATTTAGAGAAAATCTAGCTGAGCTTACTTGTGCCTATTTAATCTATGTAGGCAACATCAGGAATGGCCAACAAGATAAATTCCAGAAGACCAGAATTTATACTAGTGCCATATGTAATCTCCCTGTTACATCATCTTTTCAGCTACATTGTTTCATCTTGAATGTCTATCACAAACGTTTCTAATCCATGTCTTTCTCTATGGTCTCATGGACTTTCTTGGACATTGAATTTATGGTAAAAAAAATAAAATAGGGATCTCTGAAGTAGCTATTTACTTTGTCAAGGAAAATGAAACTTACAGTCCCACTGTTATTGACAGAATAGGTTCTCTATGGATCTTCTGCACACAACTCTCATTGAATCTGGTGTAAATATAAGTTCCAGAAATTGGTGGGAAGTTCAAAACTGTATCTACAAATCATTCCACACATTCCTGGCAGACACCTCCCCAGAATTAAATTCTACAAGTTATGTGACTTGTTTAGGACATCTTAAAGATTGGCAAACCTTCTACATCACTGAATTATCTCAAGAGTAATAGGATGATACTCAAACCACCTTCTAGATTACCTTCAACATCTATCATGTGATCTGATATCATGCATCCTGATGGATAGATCAATCCTGACAGATAGATCACGTTCACAAATACTCAAAGGAAGTTAACTTGCCTTGCTGCATACCCTCATGTGAGGGAAAAAAAAAAAACAAACCACTAATGCAATATTTATAAGGTAACAAGCACAAAGAATCTCATAACAATGTGTTAACTGGGATACAGATGATCCATGATCCTCTGAAACTATATTATACTCTATATCACTTATGACTTACAGTAAGTATTCCTATAGTAAAATGCATTTTTTCTTAACATTTGTCTCCTTGAAAGCCTACATAGAAATGGCAGCACCAATTAATATTTATAAACATTGTACATAATAATAATAAAAGTCTTCAAACTAACATATAGAAAAATCAAAATTTCAAATTAGTTTTCAAAAGAGTTTAACAAGTTAGGAGTCACATGATTTTTGTGAAATAGGCACATTCACAAAATGTGCACGTTCACAAATACTTCATACATTCCACTGGCAATCCAGCCATGGCTTGCTGTTACAACAGGTTCATTTCCCCCTTTCAGACCAGCAGCTTGTACCACATTTCAGATCAGGGCTTTTGTAAGCCAGCTGCCCTATAAGCTTGCTGAACCTTTTAATTCCCAGACTCAGTGACTTCCAAGGAACATAAACTGCTCCCATGGGAGCTTTTGGCAGCTACGCTGATCCGTGCTGGATCTCCCCAAAGTGGCAAAGGGTGATAAGTCACCTCAGCACTAATGCTAACATCACTGAAGTGTAGTGAGTGTCCTCAGAGGAAGGGTGAGGCCACACACCGACACCCTCCGATCCCAGAGCTGGGCTCATCTCTGCCAGGATGGGTAAACAGGGATTTGTGTGTGTGTGTGCCTGTGGGGGCACACACGTGCAGACTTCAAATCACTTGTGTTAGCAGAAAGGTGTCATTTCAACCGTGTTTCTTACTATAATGAGAGTGTGCAGTTTTGTTGACTCACAAAAGAAGCAAGGAATTCATGGATCATGCCAAATGGATTGGTTTATATTTAACCAGCTCTAGTAAGTGCCAAAACTCAAACCTAATTATTTCCTGCTTGATCTTCTAAAATTTTTGTTCAGCATATACATTAGTGCTGCATTCTTCGTTTCAATTCTAATCCTTTTTGCTCTATTTCACAAGTACATGCAAATAGAATTTTAGCTTTGTTTTCCTAATGATTGCAGCCACTGATTCCAAAGAAGGACTAAATTACCAAACTGCGCTAGGCATATTTCTATTTTATGTGAAAAAACTTCTTGGAAGTACTTTCCCTCGTGACTTTACTTCATACATTCCAAGATTTATAACTTGCAATCCTCACCTGTTAGATCTAAACACAACAAATTCAGGAGTGCCTTGATCTATCGTACAGTGACCACAGAAAATTGTTTAGGTGACACATTCGGAGTAATGAACGCGGAACCAACACACTCTGAGGGACAAAAAAAGCATAAAACATACAGCCTTTTATAACTACAAGCCCTCTTCAGTGGAACTTGATTCTGGAAGCCTCACTTGTGTGATGACATCACAGACTCCCATTGCAAGACTGAATGGAGAGGCCACTTAGTCTTGAAGGCACCTTTGTACAAAGATTTGAAGCTTTATAGATTAGGAATTTTTTAATTCTGGAAATAAAGGCTTTGTTCGATTGTCTTTAAATAAAACAAAATCACTGCTGAAATGAGTTCTCACGGGGACATTACAAAGAGCAAATCCCCTCTGAAAATTTCCTCCAGCTCTTACTCGTAATAGATTTCCAAAGAGACTCAAAATAGGCATATCTAAAAAGAAGTCAAACATTACCATGTCAAACAGCTTAGAGGTTTTTCACAGAGAACGTACAAAAGGCCAGAGAAAACCCTTTTGGCTCATATTTACTGCAGAATTTAGAGCCTTAAAATAGTTATGCTGCTTTTATTAAGCATGCAACATGAAACTTTCATCTGGCTATAATCTTCAGGCTACACGCTGTGGTAAGATTAAAAGAAAGGTGGTCTGGATGAAAATGGATTCCTTTTGCTTGCAGCCTTATTTATTATATCACTCATTATAGTGAATGAAAGCTAGAACATATTGACATTTCTGTCAGAAAGCTTAAAAAAAAAGGCTGAAAAAAATGGAGACTTGTCACTCTATTAGCTGAGGACAGCACAGAGAGAAACAAGCCATCTTTACTAAAGCACAACATAGTGAAGCAATTTTAAGGTATTAACTTTGCACCAGAACAATGTTCCTTGTTGTGCAAGAAACCCAAGGTGGGCTTGTTCCTTCTCTCACTTGAGAAGACAAACAAGATCCTGCAAACTAATGAAGCAAAATCAGAGTGTGACACCATGAGAAGGTGTTCTGCACACTTCTTCTTAACTAGGTAGGGACAAATAACTATACGTGAACCTGCCAGGAAACAGGACTGATGGTTTTACAAGCTGCCTTTCCTGAAACTGCAACACAACTGGAAACTGATTCTTCCTCAGCTCAACAATGCCAGTTCTACTCCTTTTGAACAACGGAGCTCTCTTGCCCTGCAGATGACATGGAACTGCAGGAGCAGGTGGTGCACTGAGGAGGCAGCACACTCAGCCCCACTAACGTGCTCCTGAGGTAATTGAAAATTCAGCAATACTGCACAGGGTAATTGAAAGACACAAACAGCTTTGATCTAATATTGCCATTATCTAAGACTGCAAACATCCATCTCTCAATCACATACACAGTTGTTTTAGGATCATAAAAACAATTTAAATATAATTATAATGAATGTTCAAGTCTTCTAATTTAATAGGGCTATATCTGGTTTTACTACATCAAATTTCTTTTAACGTTTTATTATATAAAAGCAATTAGGAATCTACAAGCAATACAAAAATTTTATCAGAAAAGATGTATTTGGTTAGAAGCCTTCTTACAGTAACACCGCTCATAATTCTTATTTTGAGCAACACTTGCCTTTGCCAACTTTTAAGATAGGCATAATCACTTTTTCTTGATAATAAGAGGAGAGAGACAGTGATCATGGTGTATTTTGAAAATTGAGTACCTACATTACAAGCCCTCAAACTGAGCACTAAGAAGTTATCAGCAAAGCTGTAGGGTTTCACCATCATTCACCATAAAAATCCAAGGAACACAGCCCTACTCATCAAGTCTAACATATAGGTGAGGGATGACACAGACGCTAAGAGGAATGCACAGGGATTGGTTGGAATGTTCTTCCTAACTAAGCTGTATATAATTCCAGGTTTAAACTTTATCAAGCACTAAAGAAGTCCCTCGGTCCAATAGGGCGTTATGTTGGGAAAAAACCCAAGGAAATCCAGTGCACATAAATGCACAAGTGTCCGTGCCCACAGAGAGATCTTCTGGGATGACCATGGCCATTGCCATTTCCCTCTGGACTTTGAGTGAGGGTGCCAAAGGCCATTTAACAGGATCTCACTTTCAGACACATCCTGTTGCGAGTTCTGCCGCTGCACTCCTGTACCAAGGTGATTTTTCTCTGCACACACCCCCTCTTCAGGCAAACAAGCTCTGGCTGAAAACTCCATCCCAGTGTCATAGACCTTAGCAGATGGAGACACGACGAAATGGAGCACTCTCTCTGCTTTAACCTTCTTCCTCAGCCAGGCAATGCAGTGCCCCACCTAACCCAGCACGGGGTAAACCACAGCCAGGACACAACCTCCTCCACCAGCTATTCTCCCTGGGGCTGCTCTTACCTCAGGCAACCAGGGTTTTGGCAGGCTGATACCTGTGCCCAGGACTGACACACCAGTTGGTTCTAATCTGAAATGGGACTGCCAAAGCACAGCGGGCAACATGACCCCAACTGGACTTGGACTTGGTGATAACAAACAATTGAAATTCAAGCTGCACTGGATTTAACAACCACTTAAAGCCCAGGCTGCCAAGAACCTCAACACTGTGCTGTAAAGCAGACACTAAGTGACAGGGAGAAAGTGTCATTGTTCTATAAGCCCCTAAACACCAACTCAAGAGTTGGGCCAGAGCAGAATTTGCAAAAACTAATCCCAAACTTTGAAGTTAAAGAAGTAAAGAAGCTCCCACTGCATGAGCAGGCTGTGGGATATGACAGGTGGCTCCTCCATGAGAGGGAGACAAAGGAGCACAATTCCTGATCTAAAAGGCATGGACACTGTGCAAGAGATCCAAATTACAGACATTGCCATCATCTGTAGAGGCTTTGAGGAAAAGAGGAATGGAAAATATAAGAGGCCACTGTATAAATTATTTCCCTGATCCCTGCCTCTCTCTATCACTCTCTTCTTCCAATAAAACATGCACATTTCAGTACTGGAAAGAATTACCTCTGCATGTGTTTCTTTCATCAGCCTGGCACACACTGTAGGATAATGAGGAGAAAAAATACATTTTCCTCCTGCCAGATGTGATCTGGAGTCAGAAACACCCCAGCTATAAATGAGTTCTACCAGCTCCACAGGAATCCTTTATTTTATTTTTAAGTGACTTAAATAATCTGAAAATTATTTGCATCCACAAATTTTCAATCACTGAATGGTTGGAGGCTAATTGGAGAATTATCTTTCCAGCAGGGAAGTATTCACACTTACTTTGCATGGCAGGTTCTGCTCACTGTTAAAGTAATGTTTGCTTATTTGTTCTAACAAAGTCTGTTAATAAATGCACGGGTTTTGGAAGAGTAGATAAAACCCCTTGGAAATAGAATCCTTCCAGCAGTGTGCCTACATCCTCATGGCACCAAATCCTTACAGCTGAAGTGTTGGAACATACTCAGTTTGCCAGCCTACAAATAACCCTGTCCTTCCCCACAACTTTCAGACACACACAGACCTGGAGATTTTTTAAATATGCTTTCTTAGCTTTTTCCTAGACAGACATCTTTATTCTTTGCAAGCATTCTCTTATTACTCATTTATATTGCCAAAATTTTTGCTTATTTGACTGAAACTCCTTAAGGATAATATGCTGGTTCTAAGTCCCCTGATTTGTCCGGCAAAACAAAAATTGTAGCCAAAAAAGCACAAACTCAATCTAAGTTTCAGCAGAACCCAGAAAGGGTGGCAAGATCTTGGCCAGGTCACTTTTGCAGGTCTCCAGCTCCTGACTCAGTGGGAATTTGCCCCAACAGAGAGCCCGAAACGGCTTTGCCAAGCTGTACTTGAAAGCTGAGCCAGGTTATGTTTACACTCACACTTGTCCACCTCAGGATCTCATTAGCCACTGTATCTTAACAACACAAAACAGATTCCCCCACCAAACAAAACAAACAAACCCCCACAACCCCACAGCGTACGGTATTATTCTCTAAGTCAGACTTCAAAGACACCAACTCACAAAAGGATTCAATTTTGTCTTTTGAGATCATTTCAGAGAGCTTGGCTGAAGCTCTCAAGAAAGAGCTTTATGTGACCTAAGATGGCATAGTCTAAGAGGAAAAAATGACTGAATCCATTGCATGTACCTTCTCTCATAAACACAGATCAAAAATTATGAGGAAGTCGATCACAGTGGGGAATTGCAAGATTTTAAATAAGGTAACATTTGGTTACATTTAGCAAATAGAAAATAAATCTGTAAAAAACATGGACAAAATTATAGTAAAGTACAAGGAACAAGTTTGATACTGACAAAAATTATCCGTTTTAAACTGTTGAGTTTGCCTGTGCTTGTCTGAAGTCACAACTATTAGCAGCACTGTTAATTGTATGAGAACACCACTTTCAGCTGTGGTGTCAGTGCATTCTTAAAAACACATTCAGCCCAAGGAAGTCTTGAACCCACTCTAGTCAGCACAGGTGGGTTTAGAGCTGATGGAGTGGATGTCTCACTGCTTTGGACATGAGGGAGAGCTGGTAGATTTGCTGTCCCTCTGTACTGGACCAGAAGAAAATATTTAGAACACATCAAACATGAGACAGGCCAACAGTGCAGCTATGCACAAAGACTTGCAAAAGCTTCGTACAACATATCTAGCACAACACACCCTGCCTATTCAAAGCAGATTGACAAATGTCAAATGTCACAAGCATTCTCAGGTTGTAATTCAATTAATGCTTTCAATGACACAACAATTAAAAAAGATGTACGGCCATATCAATATTAGCCATCACAAACTTTGTATCAGCACTTGTACAGCTCGAGTCATGCAACATGGATCAGTCCTCTGGTACTGTTGTGTCTACTTGATTTCTTTAGGACACCATTTTAATAAAAGGTTATACCTTATTATGTAGAAAAAATAATGACCAAAAGGAGTGAAACTTCAGCAAAGTTTCACTCAGTGGACTAGAGACAAGACGATGAATTAATTTGCTTGGTGAATAGTCTGTAATCCAGTCACTGACGACACTGCTTGTTGCCACACCACGTGGCAGAAAAACACAGTATTTTGCCAATGGCCAAAGGTGTCACTGCTTTCACATCTGCTTCTTAAGACAGCATTTAAGTAGGAATATCTAGCCTATGCCAACATGGCAAATGACCTTGTTTTTCATGGACACTTTGTATCAGCTAAACTATTAACCTAGAGAGGGACAAAGGAGAATTGGATGGCTTTTTCAAATATTGCTTGTATATAGAAACTCTGTAATGATTTTAAAACAAAGTAAAGGAAAATACTGAAGGGCTTCCATTAGACTTAGCAATTCACAGCACATAGTGCATTCTCCATTCCAGTACAATATAGCTTTTTCTAACAGTTATTTTAATTATATTCACATTTCTATTGAGTTTAGGGAGAAATAGATGTGCCATGGCCCCTACTGTAAAATGAAAAAAAAATCAGTTTATCTGTTTATAGTATATATGAAAACAAGTCAAAGTTAATGATGCCTAAAGGCTATTGCCTATTTTCTGCTTTACTACAAAAAGCCTTAGAAATCAGCAGGGTCCATAAATCACTTGACTATTCTGCAAATCTTGTCATTACACTTATAATTTCTTGCCCCTCTTTGGGGTTGAAGAACCTGCTTATCACTGCTAATGCTTTGCATACATTACAGACATAAGATTGTGCGAGACAAAAAAACCACAGGCAGTAAAAGGCCTGTGAAATCCCCTCTAGCCTGTACCTCCTTGTTGTCTCAAGTTAGCAATGCCACTTAGTCATTCCTTGCTCTTATGAAGAGTAAGTTTTGCTTCTCCACCACTTTCCAGGTTCTCATTTAAAAATCAATGAGACTTCAAACGAAATTAATACATTTTCTTGAAGGTGTGCATGGCTCTTCCAGAGAATGGATCAAAGCTGGAGTAAATTTCTATAAACACTTCTCATTATTTTTGGAGCATTCACCAACTCTTTCAAGCATACTGGGGATTTCAAATTGGCCAGTAGGATATGTCAGTAGATCCAATTTCTATGGTTTCACAGACAAATTTACCTTCCTTTTTTCAGGTAAATGATTATTCAACAGCAGTCTGTCATCAGCCCCCACTCCCCACTTTTTAATTCCAAATGCATACATTGCAAATCAAAGACACTGAAGTTTTGAGCTAATCAGACTGCACTACAAATAAGCATTTGAAGAGTATAAATTAAGGCCAGTACTTCCTTAATACATGTTCCCACAGACTACTGCTTCAGTCCCATTACTGAGACCACAGAAGAGAAAGACATCAATATGCTAACAGTCAAAGGGATCAAACCCCAGGTAAGATGAATACTAATTGCACATTAATTGATCATTCTAGAGCAGTGAAAAATAGGACAGCATATCTCAGGTTACTGGATTGATAGGAGCTGCAGATAGGCCTTTCCCTTTCTCATTTATAAATAAGGCTAGGTACACAATGCCACCTAAACACAATTGCATATGCATCCCTTCTACACAATCCAAAACTGTCCCAGAGAGAATGCAGACTAGGTGTTCAGGTAAAATTCCTCTGCACAAAAAGATTCAGTGGCTCCAATAATTTCTTCAAATAAGGCAGCTGGTTGTAACTTCAGAAAACAATGCCAAGTGGCTAACAGGAAGATCAAAGCATTTTACTGTCTGCATTGAGAAGATTACACTGTTAGACTAAAAGCAATACAGACAAAGACTGATGAAAGATGAACCTATTTTCTTTCGGAGCTGAGCAGTTTGGACATTAAAGTATTTGGACAATTTTACATTAGAACTCCATATCAGAACCAGCAGCCTCACTTCCAACATTTATGGTCCTTCCTTTCCTTAGTTAAGAGAAACACTTCAAATTAATGGAAGTAGTATTACTGCACAGCCAAAAATAAATTTGTAGCTTAACTAGTTAACAGCTTTTTGCACTATTAGACCACTCTCAGGACATACAGGTGGGAACCAAATTCTCTCCCCTTTTCCCATACAAAATAGGAAGTAGATTGTCATCTGCTGGTCCAGATTTGCATCCCTTTGACTAAGAAATGGAGTAATTTGCTAGAAGAGAATCAGGTTTGTCACATCTGTGAACAGAAATTCTTATCCCGACCTTAGAAAACTGGCCAGTTCATTGGAAAATAAACACTGCACTTGCTGGTTCTTGCACACATTTATAATACAAGCACTGAAGCTGGAAAAAAATCAGCTTTAAATAACAGGCTTTCCAGATGACGGTCACCTAAGCAGGGAAGGTGAGAGGTTCCTGAAGTTTGGCACAAAAAGCACTGAAAGAAAGGTGAAAGATACCTGAATAACATGAAATTGCCCAAACCTTCCAATATGAAAAGCTTGTTCTTGCATCTCTGGTAGGTTCAAAATGCTCACATCCTTATATATAGCTCATTTATATGTTTTAATAGAGTTCTTAGCCTCCTTTTTTCCAAAGTTCAGCTGTAAATATTTCTGTGTTTCACTGTGATGTGATGGAATGAAACCTCACAGAGAAAGTAACAATATTCTTGCTCCATAAAGCATGGTTTGGAAACCGTGCTGAAGGAGATTCTGTAAATGCATGCAGGCTGCCTATTCTAACCAACTGAAGACAGTACAATCCACACATAATTGCCTAGCTCATTACATCAAATCCTGTAAATATTTTATTACACTGCTTTACAGAAAATGCTCTGAATCTGCCACTGCTGCACATTCTACACCTACTCAGCCATTATACTGGAAAAAGGTGAGTGCCATCATCCATGGCAGAGAACATGGTATCAGAAGCAGCACAGCAAAGAAAAGGCAAGGTACTACAGAGAATTTATCCTGGCTACTTTCTCTGCATGGCAGACTAAAAATTTAAGCATGTCTCATTCAAGTTTTGTTTGTCGGTAGTTCATTCCTTTAGCAAAACCCCTGCCCCACAAACGGATGTGTAAAAACAGGCAACAGATAAAAGATGGAAGCAGCTATAGCAGAAGTCTGCTATATAAGCCATAGGTTTTAGGTGGAAAAATAATACTTTACTAGGATTTTGCCCAAAAATACCAGCAGTTCCATTCCACACAGAAAATAACACTCTCAGCTTCCTTGGCTCCTGAAGTCTCCTATGGAAAGACATTGCCCAGAGATACTTAATCCTTTTGTGTTTGATTTCAGTCCACTCACTATAGTATGAGGCAGTCAGAATTTGTACCAGACTGTCCTTCCACACTTCATTCACAACCTCGCTTCATTCACTTGTCTTCTTCCTCTCTCTCTCCCAGTTAGCTATAAAGCTATTAAATATTTGTAGCTAAAAATGATGAAGGTGTTCCCTTTGTATGCACACTGAATTATACAATCTGTTGGAAAAAGACAACTGCCAGGTTTGTCAAGAACTAGGACTGTAATGCTGTGCTTTTGTTAACTAGTACTGGAAGCTTGGGTGGGTTTAATTTGTAACCAATGAAGTCATAGTAGGATAATGAGGATTAAAACCAAATCTGAAAAGCACCTCTACCCTATCCCTCTTCTTCCCAGGCTTGACTTCATCCCTGATCCTCCACCTCCTCCCCTAAGCTACACAATGCCACCTCTAAAGTCCACCCACTACCAAAACCTTGCCATGCAAACCCATTTCACAGCTGAAGAAGTCAATATTTCAGGTTTTTTTTTGCATTTACTAACAAATTGTTTGTACTGCTTACATGTAAAACACCACTGTATTTTTATATGTGGTTTAAATATAGAACTGGTCTTTAAAAATGAGTATTTGTGGAAAAATATTGAAGGTAATAAATAGCCGTGATATTAGAAATGAGGACAGAGCTATGAAACTACATCAAAGATCCAGGCACCCATATTTCTTAAAGGCACAATTTTTTGGTTAAGAAGCAAGATGCAGCCCTGTAAAGAAAAGCTATACATTAAACCACTAAACCCTTTGGAAGAAAAACAAACAAAATCCACCATCTGTGTTAAGTATACACTCATTACTGCTCACAGGACAAAGAATCTACCAGCAGAAATGTTACCTCCTCACCTACTGCTGGAAAAGAGATTGGTCTTTGGTTTATTAAATCAATGACAGTGGGTATACAAGAAGATCTAGCACATTTACGCAGATAATTTCTGAATATACTGAATAAAAATTGTTATTTGTCTTAGCTGGCCTTTATCCACTGAAAATGACTGGTATACTTCCACGAGCCAGTATCTTATCTGTTCTCTTGGGACAGATTTATGAATGGGAATAATACCTGGGGAAAAAAATTGTCAGTAGCAGAGACAACCGAACAGCACAGCTGGTACTGTTGGAGAGATTGCACCAGTTCATTTCCGAAGTTGAAAGGCAGAACTCTCAGTACTAAAATCAAACCAAATCCCAAAGCACATATTTGGTGCCACTACTTGATTATTTCCTGGATTCAAGATGCATTTTCTTGCATTTTGATGTTTTTGTGACTGAAGTGTGACCGTATTTTTAGCATCAGTATTTGTGCCACAGAAACCCTGTTCATGGCAGACATGTAAATTTCCTGTCACTGTGGCTGATGTTCAACCTATTATGTGTGATCACTTAACATCACCCAACTAGTGGTGAGCAAGACTGGGAAAATTCCTCTACCTTACTCATGTTTCCATAGGTTTTCCTAAGAATGCATCTTGGTAACTAATGGAACAGCCAGTCCACGTGTTCGTTAGCAAAACACAAGACTCTGCTATTGAAGCAAAATGTTTTGAACTGGGAATATTAACTTTCATAAGTTCTGTTACTGTCATAATCTTAACTGTGTATTTAAAAAACATGAAAATGTAGAGACCACCCACTTATTTCATCCAGCACTGTATCTGTCTTCCTTCTTTAGGATCAGGCATAAAAAGCCCCTCCATCTTCTACAGTGCCTTGTAACAGGCCATTTGCATCCTCATATATTATATATACATACATATTACATATTCTCATAAGAACTCTGAGGTATTTTTATGCCTATAAATAAATAGAGGAAGGATTATTTTAATGAGGAATTCATAGGCACATCTATGAAGCTCAGAAAGACATATGGCAATACCAGCTGAACTCTAGATGAGGGTACAGAGAGGATGTATAGAAGCTTCAGCAGCATGGGCCAACTTCCAAACTATTCTGATGAAAAATTAATTTTAAAGAACCTGATTTGTTCTGTTGATTTAGCATTGACAGCTCCACAAAAGTGATGCTTCTTTTCAGAGACATTTACCAGTGCACGTTTGTTTTTTCATTTAATTAATGAAAGAAAGTTGGATGACCTTCTTCACTTGTCTCTACGCTGTGACATCAGCAGCTCGCTCGTTCTCTGCTTACCAGAGAAAACCATCTCAAAGACACACTGACCTGAACCATCACTTAAACACAGGCTGAGTGCTAGAGAACACAATTCATTTCATGCAGGCAGCACCTCAGATTTCAGTCTGTGTCAGTACTGACACGCAAGTGACACGCACCAGCTTGGTCACATAACATCTCTGGACTCAGGGTAAATCACACGCCTTTTCAGGTAAGGCACATGTGAGCTGCTCCTCATGGTGAGCAAAGACCTGCACTGCTCCTCCAGGGTGTGCTGGATAGCACAGACACTGCTTTAGATCATGATAAAATCTCTCCATCATAAACAAGAAGTAACACTAACAGGTCCTTGCTAGCACTGAATCACCCCTCCTTAGTGCAATGTTTCTCTTTATTGCAATATCGTTTTAATTAGCACTTACAAGACAGGCCTGTGAGATCTGGTGAAGCATGGGGCATGCACAATGGGTTCTTGAGGCATCCATTTCTGTCTGTTTAATAATTATGGTGATATGCTGAACACTACCCAGGATATTAGACATTCATTAGGATGTTATGTTTGCTCTCTAGGAGGGATTCTATACTTTCATATTACTTAAATATATGCTGCGGAGTTAACCAATTTTAAATACTCATAAACACAGAGAAGATTAAGTCTTATCTGTTTGAGTATCATAAGCTTATACTGTTTGAAAAACTCCAAACTCTAGATAAAACTTGTGCTTTTTATTGATGCTCTCTGTCCTTGCTTGACCCCAAAAAATGTCCCTAAACACAGCTGGTGTTCAAACCACCGGTTCAAATAAGGGAGAGTGGAGAAGGATAAATCATTATACAAGTGAATTTCTTATGTAAACTCTGAATCCTAGGAAAAGGAGACGTAAACACCAATCGGTCTCTGTCACTGCAGATAATGAAAGCAGATCTTAGAAAGGCTTTTGCTGGTAGGAGAGGCTCCATAATTTATTCCCAACAGTATCTGAATCTAGCCAACCTCAAACAAAACAAGAGGCACAGAAGGAGTTGCAATTCTGCAATGTTTTTCTCTAAGTGTTTCCCAGGATTACTCTGCTTTAACTACCCTTGCCGAAGGTTGTACCTCACATCAAAACCAGCTCTTAGTTTGCTAGTTTGATCCTCTAAAGCCTTTCCAATTACTCGTTTCCCCTGACTTCTCAACTATCACAGAGGAATAGAGGACAGAGAAATTCAGTTTGTCAAACCTACTTTCACAAAATGAGAACATTAGTACAGCACTGTATTGGACATATTTCAGTAACTTCTTTAGCTTCAGAAAGCTTCTAAAGCTTCAGAAGCTTTAATGTAAACATGTTTTCAAAAATACCTTAAAAAGAATATTTATAAAACTATTGATCAATCTTTCTGCTTCATCCCTCAAAGCACACATATTTTTATGGTGAACTATTCAAGGAAAATCTTGAATCACATAGAGTCAAACTTGTACTACAAACATTTTTCCATATTTAATTCTCAGTTAAGCCAAGTAAATTTTAAATTCACACTCTGATGATGAAGAAAAATGAACATGACCAAATAACTTGCTGAGCCTCATATTTTTCTCTACAAGCATAGGCAATTTTTTCTGCTCAGGATTAAATGCATACCTGAAAAATTTTCACATCTGAAGAAGCTACCTTGAGAAGAAAAATAGAAGGGCATGAACTTCTTATAGAAAAATGTAAAAACACTCTCTGTTCTCTCTAAACCCAAAAAACATCAGAACCTTACTTTGTTTGAACAAAGTAAGATTTTCTCTACCATTCAGTTCCACTGAAGATACGATTTTATCCCTGTTTCGTGTAAAAATGGACATTCTTTAAATTCAGAAAAGGCTGCAGAGAATAAGCTGCAGCTCAAAAATAAAACATATCTATTTTCCAGGATTACTCCACTCCAAGTACTTTAGCTGAGGGATGCACATCAGCTTAAAAGCCAGCCCTTAGTTTGCAAGCTCGAGCCATACATTTCCATTCCCCTTTCCCCAGCTTCCAGGTGTCCATGCACAAAACTGCACCCCTGATCCACATACAAGAGTTTTCTCTTACTGTGAATTATGTAAAGCTCCAGTACAAACGTCTTACACAGCTGTGCTGAAGCAGGAAGGGAACAGCTTTATCCACAGCCACGAAGGGTGATACAAATGCTGGTCATGTATGGCAGCAGTGGTCACACACCTTTATGTTCACTGATCATACTTAAAACTGAAGCACACTGGGCAGAAGCCACAGGAGGAGTCCCAGGGATGGGAGACTGGCTCATGAAAGTTAAAGCAGTTGCACAGCTTTCACTAACACCACACAGAGATCCAGGGTCTGTACAGAAAATTTCTTCACTCTTGTAGGTACCTTGAAAAGGGGTACTATGGTAATATTTTAATATTTATGAAGAATTCAACACAATAAAGAGATTAAAATATTTTCCTAGCAGTTTACTAAGTTTCATAAATACCAACACCCACAAGTTGCTATATTTTACAAACAGCAGTATTTATCCAACATCGTAAGAATAATTCAGCCTTGGTGATCTCACGAGCTGTATTTAGCTGATATTACACAAGCTACAACAAGCCCTCTACACCACCACCCAGCAGCACACATTAGATCCCCTATTTTCCTACCCTGCTACCAAAAGCAAGCTTGCAGTAGCTCTGCAACATCCCCTCAGTCACATTTGGCATTTTAACAGCTTCTCTGCTACTGGCACATAAAGCCAGGGCAAACAGACTGGTAAGCAGGCAGAACACAGCCCTCAGTCTTTTTATACCTGAAACCTTGGCAGCAAAGCCAGAGGTGGCAGCTTCCTCTGCCCAGGCACCACACACACATACCCACACTGGGTTTTCTCCTCACTGCCAGGGCATACAGTTTGCTTCTGGAACAATCTACAGCTCTTAAATGGCACTGGACTACGTAGCTTGCACCAAACACTTGGTTTTCCTGCTGCTATCTCTCATGCACTGTAACCCCCCCCAGTTCAGGACCGTATTCCTATCCACCACGTTACATACAAAGAATCAACATCTATTGCCATTACAACAATTTATTCAGACCTCATTTCAGCAGAAGAGACCCACAAGGAAAGAAGACTGAAGGACAAATAAAGCATCACAAAATGTACCCTGTGGGTCACTGCATGAGCACAGCTATAACAAGAGAATAAATCACAATACCACAGCACAAAATAGCACTTACTTTCACCAGGATCCACATGCTGCTCTTCTGTCCTACTCAAACTGCATTGGAGCCAGGGCTGTTAGAGCAGCTCCAACACCATCAGTAATCTTGCAGGTACTTTTAAATCACCAAGTTCTCCTCTCTGAAGGTGAAAGTACCCAGATCACATTGCCCATCCTGAGCCTTTCCCTAGCATCAGTCACCAGCATCCAACTTTTAACTTTTCCTGAAGAGAAGCCAAAATTCCCCAGGGCACTTTTCCTTCAGAGGGGAGGCAGCAACTGCCCCGCACCTGCCTTGCCTTCAGGTGTTCTCAACCTCCCGGCACCGCCCCCAGGCTGCCCCCAAGGCCAGGGAACAAAGTTAATTACAGTCATTAACAGCTTCGGCTGGGCTGGGCTGGCCACAGCTGTGTCAGATCCTCTACAAATGCTCACGTATTGAAACAGCCCCGAGCACACCTGGGGGGCAGTCAGTACTTACTGAGATTACAGGAGAAATAACTATGAGCACAAAGACAGGGATTTTAATTTGGAATAGGTGATTTACCCTTCAAGGTTACACCCTACAGTTAGAGAGCAAATGGAAAGGAAATATTATGTATCTCCATAATAATATTTTATTAATGATACTTAGCTGAAACACATCAAAGCCTTCCTTCCTAGAGGCTCAGTGTGTTCTTACACACCCAAGCAGGCAGGAAAAGCCGTGTCAGTGAGGACAAGGTACTCTGTGCTCAGCCTTCTTGCACCAAAATAAATAAAATGGATATGATTATTAAAACTTGCATCACACTAGACATCCTGGAGAAGAACCTACAGAGCAAAGCTTTGGTAAGTCTCACTGATTGCTCATGTTTTCAGCACATTTTGAATGCAGAAACAACTCCCTGAAGAAAGAGCTGTTCAGAGGAAAAGCACAGGAAAGAAGCAGCAGCAAGAACCCATGTGCTTCCTGTGAGGAATTCGGGGAGTGCGCTCTGGGGGGAATTCAGGGCAGGTTATCCTGACCCAGCACCATCCTCACTGTGCTGGGAGAACAAAGCTGTTCCTATCACTTACCATGTCCTGCACTCCGAAGGAGAGATACACAACCTCATGGGACTCACTCAGAGCAAAGAAATGCCAATAAATTAAAAAATCGTATAAATGAAGAACTAAAAGTAACGCATTCAGATTCACTTGTGGGTTATTTAGTAAACAATTCTACAAATACCTGAATGTTTTCATCTAAACAAACAATTTGAACATAAGCTTTCATTTTAAATCATATGAGCCTACCGCATCCATGAAGCTGGAGACAAATTTCAAAGGGAATATATGAATCTGTAGGCAGCATTTGATTTTCTCTTTATAATTAATCAGTTAACAAATTTAATATATTCCTTGCCTTTTTATTTATAGCCAAAAATTTAAATTACATTAATTTAAATTTAATTTATTTAATTACATTAAATATTGTTGCTTATCAGAAACAAGCAGGATTAAAGTTTTTTTACTGCAGACAAACAAACATAAAATTCAAAAGATCATGTTGTTTTTCTAAATATTGGAGGGGCTGTTAAATTTATACACAAATATTTCTTTAAAGAAAATAGGTTTAACCTTCTCCCAAGACTCAGGATTTTCTGTTAAAAATTACTGACGGTTTTAACAGCCAATCTGATTGTTTTCCAAGTTTCCAGAACACCAAAGCTGCAAATACCCAATAATGTTTTGGGAGATTTTCAAATGAAAGGGAAAACCACTGCTGAGCCTTCATGTTACTGCTCTGACCTGCCTGGTCTCAGAAACCATTCTATCTTCAAGTATGTTTAGAATTACTTTTTTTTTTTCTCACTGCATATCATGTCCTTTACAGAGTACAATATCTGAGGACTTTAATGATCTTAAACCCTTCAATCCCTTCAAAAATAGGATGTGCTTCTTTTTAAAGTTCCAGAAAGGAACATCCTTGGAACAGTCTGCATGAGAATTTGCTTCCCTTTGGCTTCAAATCACCAGATGATATCACTCTTCAGAGGACAGATGTGACTGTTTTAGCCTTCTGCCAGAGTCGAGATTAATTGCTGGAGAGACGAAGTTCGTGTTCAGACTCAGATGTTTATTCATTCTTATCTATGTTACAGTCTCACAAGCCACGAGTGCTACCACACACTGACTAACAAGGTGCAAAAATGGTTGCCTCTCTATTTCTACAAGGCCTTTTCAAGGACAAATTGTCCAATTGTGAACTAACACCTGAACTGTTTTTATTTACAACCCAATTATCAACCACTCGCAGTTCGCAATACGGACCTCACTAACTAATGACAAGAAACCNACAGTTCGCAATGCAGACCTCACTAACCAATGACAAGAAACCACCCAAACCCATGAAGAAGAAGAAGGTCAAAAAAGAACCATTGACCTATGCCCCAAAACTTCCATCTTGCTTTCCATATATTATTATATTTTAAAACCCCAAACTCCACGTTTTCCACCCTGTAACATCACACACTTCTATTCCAACTACCCACCCATAATCCCAGTGCTATCACTTAATTTTGGAAGCCTTTTCCATGGCCTCAGCTCAAATGCAGCGTTTTCTTGAGGGTCAGAGCCTGCCAGCATTGAAAGCCCAAAATTCTCAGCTTCCAGAGTTCCAACAGACAGAGAAAAAAAAAAAAAAGCATAAAAAATAAAGATCTGAGGACTTTAAGATACTGCCCTCATAAACAGTCTGCTAGTTTCTGTAACCTTGCAAGTTTCTAACATGAAATTCTGCCAACGAGTTTGCTGGAGTAAAGGATTTAAATTTTATTCTACTGCTCTTTACACCTCAATGATAAATAAGATCCAACAATTAATGACTACTTGTGTGCCACCCATCAAAAGTTTTATGTGGATCAAAGGTGAGCAAATATGTCATACCCTAAAAGTGCTCAACAGAGGTGGGAGAAGGAAGTAAAGAAAACAATGAGCAAAGGTATTAACATATAATCAAACTGCTATCACCAGTTGGGATTATTCATGTACTCATGTTAAATTGAGTTCTACCAGAGTTCTAGAAAATTAAACTTTAGAAATGCACATAAAAATCTTGGCTGTAGCCATTATTCAATCTTCAAAAATTAATAAAAGCTTAAAATTAATTTGCATATTTTCAGATTTCTATATTCATGCAAGTTTTGGAATTTATTCATCAGAAGTGTTCTAATATTTGGTGATTTAATAATAGTTGATTAATTCTGGCACAGCAGTTTTCAGCTGGGCTGATTTCATTCAAAGTTGTATGGTTGACTCCTGTTTATCACGTACATAACAGTTAATGTTGCAAGTAGCACAACTACACATTAATAACATGACTGGTTACAAAATCTGTGGGACAATTAGTCTTTATATATTTTAAACCCATTCAGCACTCCTGCACTTAAACGAGATGTTACCATTTGTAAACTAAATAGCTCTTTGGTCTGTACTTCCCCTGTTAGCTCAGTAACTTAATGCTTTCAGGGCAATTAAAAATCTAAAATAATCTGGAAGCACAAAGACCTGCTGAAAATGCAGCAATATATTAAACAGGTGGGATTTTTCTCCAAGGAATCAAATTGGGAAATTGATGTTTTGCAGAAGTTCAGGCAGGATTTTTTTTGTCATTTCTGACAGAATCAGTAAACGTAGCTTTGTCTTCAGCATTTGGTGTTTACATGGACCTCCTGATAAAAAGTAGGGAAATGTCAGGTGAGTACTGAAATGACTAATGCTACATTTCAGCATTATTAATACTATTATCTTCCACACTTTTTCAGAACACATGACAAAAAAGCCATTCATGTCAGAAGGTGAGAATATTAAACAAGTTATGTGTTTCTTTACAAAAATATGGACTATTAAACAAAACAATAGAAGTAAAGTACATTTGCTTCACATACTAACTATACCTAGAATCTGGAAACACTGAGATGTAAGACACAGAAAAGGACACAGAATTACGATCTGTAGAAACAGAACTATAATTTGGGAATAAAAGCTTATGCAGGTAGTATTTTTGTAATGAAACAGCAGTTTAAAAGAAGGAGCTAAAGCAGAGAGGTGAGGTGAAGTTTAGCATGTGTTAAGCAAACAAATTCCGCAGTTGTAACAGGCAAGGTAAAGTTTTCAAAGCTTTCCTGCTTCCACACCAGACAGACACCACTCTGGCCCCAATCAGAAAGAGAAGAACTTGCAGTATCCATGTGGAATGCACTGTAGACAGCTGTGCACATAAAGTCACACAGCTAATGAACACACCATTCTAACAGCACAAGGAGGGAGAGCATCTGCACACTCACAACGTTTTAAATCGCAGATTTTTCCCCTTTCCGAAAGTCAACGGGTTCACATTCATCTGTGCCTGTCATGGACATGTACATCTGAACTTATTTTATCCAACTTTCCGAAACAGGAGAATATTTGTAAAAATACTTTAAGTTACCTTAATAGGACAAGTTGTAGAATGTTTTACCACATAGAAGACTTGCCAAGAAATTGTAAAGCAGAGAAATACGAAACTGCTTTGCTTTAAATATAACATTTGATAACAAGAGCTGCAATTACTAATCAAGGACATCAAAGACAAAACACATACACTCCAAGGGAGTTTAAATGTAAATTACCCCTTCAAAAAGACAGAGCTTTGTGCAATGTAATTAGATTCCTACCAATTATAGCATTAGAAGATTAATAGTAAAATACAAAACATAAGTAGGAATGGCAACACATAGGACACAAGAACTTCTTTTTTTTATTTCCTCAGAAATACCATTTTTGATTTCTGTTAATCATTAAATAGGCAGACAGAAAAAAAAGACAAGCTGGGGCTGTAAGACTGAGATTTTCTTTTTCATCACTTCTCCTTGTTTCTGTCATGCTATCTTCCTGATATCAAAACCTGTTTCTCAAGGTTATCTTCTAGCTCTTGCTCTTTCTCAGCCCCATCTTCCTCTTCTCTAACTTGATTTAATTTAATTTAATTTGATATAAGGAAATTCTTCCTTAAATTAAATAATGGTGTTTGGCTTTACAGGTTACATGCTCTTGCAGCAGGTTTTACAGTTTTAAACAAATCATAGAGGGAATCCTGGCAGAACTTTCCTGTAGTGGATATGGGGGAGATTGAGCTAAAATGGATGCAAATAAATGAAGTCCAAACTCTAGGAGTCTCTATTTCAGCATTCTTCCATTCACAGGTGAAATGTAAGAAAACATTAATTAATGACTCTTCTTCTTCATATATCACATTACACCTCAATTGAAGATAGATTTTGAAGTTTGTGCCTTGACAGTAGAGTAAATCTGGCTCTAAATTTGACAGTGCTGGATCAAAATCAATAGTCATACAGGATAAAAATGCTGATCCAGCACAGGCTCTGCCTGCTCGCTCAGAATCACTCTGAGCATTCATAGAGTGATTTCATACCAACCTCCTTTCTGCTGAATGAGCTGTCTCAGTAACACTTCTCTACAGACAAGAAAGACATCACAGAATGAACCTTACGACTAACCAAGGGGACAAGAACTCCACAGATCCCTTGTTCTGTAATCTGCCAGATTATTTGATTTCCCACTCGATCACACCGAGATCAACTTTGTACAGCAGAGCATGATTAAATTGCATGGAGCAGCCTGTGCCCAGGTTAGACAGAAACACAGATGCTTCTGGGGTAAGAAAGCAGCATCCAGGTCTTCAGGGGCCAGGAGTGCAAATAAACTGTGACTGTGGGTGAGGTTCCAAGAGCTGGATGAACTCCTAATTGTCTCATTCCTGACAGTTCCCTCTTTTAGGTAAATACCTGTTTCCAGTAACTTCCTCGCTCTCTGCCCTGGAGGAGCTGAGCTAACAAGTCCAAATCTCAGCACGCCTTAATTTGGCACTCTGGAAGTGGGCTGAAGGGTTGTGTGCCTCCAAGATGAGCCCAATGGCTCCTGTTCTTTGAACAAGTCCAAGAAATACTGAACTAAAAGCTGTATCTGTAACCACCCCAAGGGGACACCACGTTTACATTGCCCCACAAAGAAGCAGGACACAAGAAAGGCCAAATCTGCTCAAAAATAAACAAGAAACCTAAAAAAGTAAGTTTATTTGAGAGAGAACGTGAATAA
The DNA here is from genome assembly GCA_013400495.1 of Nicator chloris. NCBI lineage: Eukaryota > Metazoa > Chordata > Aves > Passeriformes > Pycnonotidae > Nicator > Nicator chloris. The sequence continues at coordinate 27,872 of WAAE01023900.1, forward strand.
AATTTAAAGTGTTGGAATATGAAACTTCACTTTGAGAGTGACAACACTATGGAAACTGAACACTGTAGAAAGTATGAATTTTGCTTTTAAATTGCTTTCTACTGTCTCAACTTATAAACACTTAGAATCTACAGCTTGGCAACATAATTCAATTTTATCTAATATCGTTTTCCCATCATCTATCTCCAAATAAATATCTCAAATAACACTCAAGCAGTTTTACCTAGAATAAAAGTCTGTAACATTAGAATAAAAGTCTGTAATACTGTTACAACATGGAAGTGGCATTTACTAAATGCAACCAGCAAACAGAATGTGATTCAGTAAGAATTAATATCCTAATCTGATGCACAATGAAAACACATTTTCCATCAAACCTGTTTAATGCAGCCTGTTTTCTCCAGCACACCAAGGCAGCAGAGGCAGCTGGGATCCTGTGAGGAAACAGCCCACTAAGCCATTACGGATTTTTGCCTATTCATACTCCAGAATAAGGAATTAAAAATATTGATATATTGTTTTGTCCCCTGATTTTTTTTTTTAATTCTTACAGAGATGATAAGGTGCCTTCAAAATTTACAGCCTCTGCTTCTCTGACTTCCACCTTCTCCCCTGACTAGGCAGAAGACAGAGGATGGATGCTGAAGCAAGCTAGACCCGGGGAAAGGCTGGGAAGGATTTCAAGTTGGTGACATACAACAGACTCTACTTTTGGTGCTTGGCCAGTGGCAATTCCCACTTCAATCAGGGAGCTCTAGTCCCTTTTTCTATCTCAGCTATGCAAAAAAACCCTTTGGGGATCTGCTTTGCATTTAGTGTCATAAAAGAGAGTTTTGTTTTAGGATTGAGAGCAGAACTGTTCATGAACAGCAGTTAATAAAGCAAGGTAAGTAAAAATGTAAACCTCAAGATGTATCATACCCTTGTGGGATTGATGTTAAGATCCAAGCTTTGAAGAAAATTCACATATGGATTCCAGAAAATCCTAATTTGGGTTTAAGTCTCTCTTTAATCCCTATAGTTTATAACCTGTGTTTTACAGATTAAACTAGATGCACGTCAAGAACAAAAACAAAAGTTATAGCTCTCCCACCATTCTATTTCTTTCCTCACTATACATGGACAAAAATGCTCCGTGTAATAAATATTACATAAGAGGCAATACATTTCAAAAAAGCAAAAGGATACATTTTTGAAGATCAGGTGTAAGATTAGCCATACTTCACTTAAATCTTCAAAGAAGCAAACAAATTATTCTTAACAAGCTACTAATAAGCCTGACATGTGAAGAAAAAGTGCTGAATTATTTAATGTCGAAAATTTCAGACTTTTTTCATCAATTAATTCCTTGTTTTCTAAACATAAAAAAGATTATAACTCAAAGCTCAAAGTGATTTTAAGCAATACCTTTCCTGACTGCTTCCCTCTTCCCAAAAAGAAAAAGGAACCAAAAAACCAACCAAAAGGAAGCATCAATTGTATTTGTAAATCGTCCTCACTGGGAAAAACAAGTTGGTGGGAAATGTTTTAGTTAGTTATACTCTTACAGGGTCGGGTTCTGACTCTAGGATCTGGACGTCAACAAGCCCAATTCTTCTTCATCAGCACTTTGGATTTCTACAGGCAGAGTACAAATACCTTCATCAAAATCCAGACCAAAACAACTAGGTAAGAGAATGAAGAATAATGTATTCAAACCTCACACACATACATTTTTAAATTAATGTTAAACTTTTTTTTTTTTGAGAATCTGATAGCTAATTCTCGAAAATACAGTAGTGTGAGGTGACCCACAACACTAAAGCATTTGATAATTTGATCCCTCTTCCAGAAAGCATACAAACATGTGCTTAACTTTAATCACAGATGATCTTACTGCTTTCCTCTGGGCATAATCATTAACCATAAACACGTGCTTTAACGCCTCACTGGAACGGGATGAGATTACTCACACTCCTCCGGTTCATTTGATGCTTCTGTGCTGCCGTGGCCTTTTGGCAGGCTGAGCTGTGACAGCAGCCAGGGGCTGCACTGCAGTCTGTCCCGTGCAGGACAGACTGCCCATGCCTCCTGCCCGCCCCTCAACAGCTCTGGGGTGCCTCATGTCAGTCTCTGCACCGGCTTCTCCAGGGAGACTTGGCCAAACTCCTGTCAAAAACTACAGCCGGTGAGTCAAGCCAGTGCCACGGAACTTTCTAATGCTGAAATTTACTTTTTGTCAGTAAAACCACTGATAAAGTTAATAGTTATTGCCAAGCCCACTAGTTAGGGGCTAAGATTGAAGTCTAGCTATTAACAAGCCTCCGTCAGCGGTGGTGAAGGCTGCAGAACCACGCTTTTGGTACATACAGAGACTTTATCCTCTGTAAAACATCGAGCTGGTTTTGCACAGAGCCTCAAGCTATGCTGCTGGAGATGCATTCTGTGTGTCAGCTCTCCCTCTCTTAACATACCACATTTATGGCCCTTATGACTGCAAAGTCTAACTGCCTTTCTAGAAACTGGAAGATAAAAGTAAACCAGACAGAGCTCACAGCAGGAAGCTGAAATCCATTTCCAGGGAACTGAATTCAGTTCAGAACACGTATCAAATATGAAGCCTTTCTTCTTGGAATAAAAACTAAGTTACAAAAGGCCCAAATTCCTTCCAAATCAGCCACAATTTCAAAGGTAGTCATGTCAAATTGTTTAATCCAGTAAAAACCTGGTAGCCAGCACCGAGACAGACAAACAAGCATATGAGCACTTTAAGAAAATAGGATCTGTGAAACTAAGAGAGATCAACAGTGTAACCCAGCTGTTTGGTTTGCAGCCACCAGCAGAGCAGTGCATTTAGCATGTAAGCCACTTGTCACAGCTGTTCTTGTGCTGAACTGAACCACTCCTCCCAACTGGATTGCTGTGCTGGATTGCCATGCTACGCTGGGGTTCTTCTCACACCTGGGCAAGGAAACCACCTTTGATAAATGCTGGTTATGAAAATGTGCATCACCTGTCCCAAGTGTGAAATGTGCAATTTATGTTTCGTGTCAGGTAAATAGAAGTGACTTATGTAATTGTGGTTGTGAGATGTGTGGAACACGGCCATGGGACAGTTATAAGATAAGTTTTAATAAATAACCGAGAAAGAAACATGGAATAAGGCTTTTAAACAAATATCTTGCTTACTCATAAGTGAATAAAGTGAGCTTCAAAGTTTTCACAATACAAGTTTTGAGGTTTCTAACTAGTAGAAGTTTTTATAGGCTTTTAATAAGTAATTATTATAAGCTTTAAACTGCTTTGTAATAAGAAGTTTAGAACTATAGCTTTAAAATGTATATGAAGATTTGTGATCACCTAAACAAAAGAAGGAAATAAGCTCATCCTAGACCTGTTACCGAAACCCAGGATATCGGAGATTTACAATTCTGAGAAAAACGAAGATGGGCATCTGCACGACTAGAAGAAGGAAACCTGCACATCAGCCCCAGAAATTTATGGGTTTAAAGAAGGAAATCTGGACATTAGCTTCATATAGCAACCTGACATCATGTAAGAATTGATCACAACAGACCATAGAAATTAAAAAGAATAAAAATAGAAACTGAGGAAACCACCCAAAGTAGAAATTGCTGGAAAATGTGTATTAACATGTATAAATACCAGCAAAGACTAGCAGTCCATCGTGCAGCTGGGGGGGGGACCCCCCCTCCACTGCATCCAGCACTGTTTGCTCACATTTTACCATCTGAATTATTAAATTAACACATAAAATTGCTGCTTGATATACTGGCTGAGTCAAGCTTCTCATTTATTGCACAAAGAACAATAACTCTGGTCTATGTCCATCACTTGGAAAAGACTTCACCTACTGCCTACCTGGAACAGGCACATTCCTGGAAAATCCTGTACCCACCTCATAATATTTCTGCAATTAAAGCACCTGTCATTTTGCAGTCTCAAAGCACAAAACAAGAATTTAAGTATGAGCCTTAAAAAATAATGCATCTAAGCTGATTTACTTAGACTAAACTGAAAATATTTTTTAGCATCTGCATTGACATGACTGGTTTTGTTCCTGTAGTTAACATCATTCCCAAAATCAATTCTATTTTTTTACAGAGCAGATTAACTGGGAAAGGTTAGTTAAAACAAGTTAATTGAAGTGAAAACAAGGTAGCAATCCAGAATTAGAGTTGTCATTTGGCTGTTTCTCAGCATTTAAGAAATACACAAAACCAAATGGCCAGGTTTTGTCTGCACAATTCTTTAGTCAGCTGAATTCCAGCCAGACTTAGAGAGAAAAAACTCAGGCATCTGTATGGTTACACATATGTGTTTTTCTAGATAAACCCTGTGATACAATAAAGTATTTTGGTAACAATAAAATCAGTAAGAGATATTACTTAAATACTTTTAGAGTCTTTGGCCCATAAGGTGTGGCGATGCAAACATTCATCATGACATCATGAAAACCAGGGGATGACATGAACCAATAAAGGGGAGGGGGGAAACAAATTAAAACACAGACCTACTGCCACCCCCAAATTTTGAGGCAGTGATACAACAATTTTTGAAATCCTAAAGCTGGGAAAAAATATTTCCTCTCTCTACCCTGGGCACTATATTGTCTATATTTAAACTTGTTTTAAAAATACCTGAATAGGTTCACAAGATTACATTTTCTTACTTTCCACTTCCAGCAGTTGCGCTGGTGCCCCAGCCCCCTTGGCAATTCCAGCAGGGAGACTGAACAATGGGCAAACACACACAGAACTGCAGCATCTTTTCGGACCTTTCACATCTCAGACTTTTAAGGAACATTAGTATGATGGTGAGGGAAAACCTGAATTGCCTTCAGCTTTATTGTATTTAGCACAGCAGTTGTTTGTAAATAGGATCTCAGGAGAGAGCAAGATGTGTTAGGATCTAAAAATAAAGGAAGGGTTTAACTGAGGAAAGGGGGAATGTTCTCTCTTTGAATGGCTGTAGGTCACAAAAAGAAGGGAGTACAATTTAAATGTGGAGGCAGACTCCTGCCAGAGGGGTAACTGCTACCAAAATGAGTCTTATGCTGGGGTGAACAATACAAAGCAATAACGAGGTTGATGCTGTTTATGCTGCTAAAAAAGGGATTAGAAACATCCATGACCCTAACTGTTTCTTTCAAATCAGTCTGTGAGAGGACAGCTGTGGCACTGCTTCCCAACAGTACCTTTCAAGATAGACAAAAATTGCACTGTCCAAAAGTCCTTCTTCCAATTTTTTTGGGTAGAAATAATTCTTGCTTCATAGGCATGTGCAGATGCCTTAAACTCCCTAAAAATCCTAAAATTACTTTATATTGAAATAGTGTGATTATTTGCAATAAATGTAGGTATTTCAACAAATTAATAAAGAAATTAATTATTTTTCTGAAACTATCTGAAATGGCCCAGATCTACTGACAAGGAGGTGAATTAGTTATTGTAAATTTTAAGATCTAGAATGAATCTAATGTAATTTGTCATTACCAAATGTGTTAAATCTGTCAGGAACAGAAGATATCTATATTCCGCTGAGTTCATAAAAAAAAATATTTGTTAATGTTTGGGACAAAAATAAGAAGAGCAGATAGATTCACTGGCATAAAGTAACAGCTCTGTGACTCCAGACTCACTTAGGAGATTTTAAAGCCTTAAACTGAAGCACAGATTGATCATCATGAAAATTAAACACAGTTTGACTTGCATCACAACTCCTATAAAATATCTCTACTGATTTCTATTTTTCTAAATACATTTGATGTCTTTGCTGCTATACAAACAGACAATATTTCATTTGAAAATATACAGGTTCCTCCAGATCTGTCCAAACTTATTTCTAAAAGCTAGTAAAAATCTAGGAAAGAGATTGGAAAGGCTGGCTTATAGGACTAGAAATCCAGAAAAGAGTCCAGCTCTATCTTGTAAGTGGAAAGGTGAGTCCTGGTTGTCCCTGTCAAGGGTTGGACTCGATGATCTTGGAGGAATTTTCCAACCTTAACAATTCTATGACTCTGAGATAAGCATTAATTCAGTTCTGTATCAGCTGTTAGGTGGCAAAGGGAATGCATAGTGTTGTTTTGAACTTCCATTCCAGGTAAAAAGATTAAGGATGAAAAACTAGTTGTGTTTCACATGTTTTTAAAAAATTAATGCTTCAGAGGAATATAGAAATAATTTTAATAAAAAGCTGCAACTGAACAGCAAGAAAAAAAGACTTTGATGGGGGTAGGGAACTAACTGGAAACTGGAAGTTTGGACAGAGGGAAGGGAAACACCCAACACAAAAACAAGCCCTTTGATAAAGGGTGCGTGTTGGAAAAAGGCAATATTCATACTCTTTTGATTAACATCGAATCCTCACCTTTATGGAGCAGCCCACACCCCCCATCCCCAGGAGCACCATCCCCAGTGCTGGCTGATTTCTGCTGTATTACAGCTTGAGGTTTAGTAGGCTGATGGCTTCATGTCATCTCCTGCATTTTTTAACGAAGTACACAGATCCTCACGGAACACTGATAGCATTTGCTGCACACATCTGTTTTTAGGAGACAGAGCAGCTATCTATTTGTCAGTCACACTGCATCTGCCTCGTAGCACCATTCACAACGTTGCTATTTCCAAATGCTTTTCTCGTGTTTTCTTTTTCCTGCTGTTTAAAACTGCAAGTGGTGAAACAGCACTGCCACATTTCAGACATCTCTTCAAACACAACGGGACAAGCAAGTGTGTGTCTCTTCATGATGACAATCCCAAATGGACCACAGCTCCAGGTCCAGGTAAGATGCTTTTGTGGTACATCTACATAATAACTCTATTGCCACCATCCTGCAGTCAAACAAACAAACTCTTTGGGCACGTAAGATAAAAGCCTTGCTCCGGTCTTTTGCCCTTTCTTATCAAGTAATCCAAAAAGATAGGACATGAAGTATTCACCAGAATTATTCAAGTCTGGCTGACTTTGATGAGCAGTGAAATTCAAACTTCTAGATAGAATGCATTATGTTCTTTTAGTTTAACTCCAAATTTAATTCTCTTTACTTGATAAATAGGGCCATTTGGAGGTTCACTGCAGGCTCTGTTATGTTTTATTCGTTCTTCAGTGATGCCCCAAACCACTGAATGTGGGGGGAGGGAGGGATGCTGCCAGTGAAAGGAGTGCTGCAAACTTTATTTTCCTCTCAAGCATCAATACTTGTGAATAAAAATAAGGACACACAATGACCATAATCTCCTTGGCAGCCTCTGCCCTTATTTTCTAACATATTTTTTCCCCAACAAATTAAGCACCAAGATGCTGAAACCTTCATCCCTCTCATTTCATAAACAAACTCAAAAAATGTGGTTTGTTTTCAAATTAGATACCACGTTCCTACTAATGAGCTGCTTAACTCATGCTTTTGTATGAGATACTCACAGTGGACAAGATGAAGACTTTTGTACATGGTAAGACTAAAACCAGGAGACACTGATCCTCGGGTAGTAGTCACAAGCATCGGACCATGCCTGCATGGAGAGCAATTACTCAGAAGCAGGTGCTATCCAGTTCTTTTGTTTCCCTAAACAAAAGCCTTCATGGGTAGAATCAGCAAACTACAACTGATAAACAGGACACAAACATTTTCCCCTGAAACAGCTTAGGTTTATAGTCTAAACAATTCCTGGATAATTTGACAGCCAACATATATAAAAAAGCAAAGTCTACAAAAAAGCAATGATGACGTTTTTCCTTTACTTTTGAATTCCATCATCTTTAAGTACAAAAGAAGGATTTAAAATGTTATGTAAGTTTGTGCTGGCTGAAATAGTTTATATAACATGCAAACACCTAAAGAAAAAATAACAAGCCTGACAAAATCTTAAAAGCAGATAAAGATACAAGATTGACTACCCACACAGAAGAAATCTTGAATTTTTGTTTTTATCTTGGGAAAAAAAAAAAGTATTATATCTACATTTTTATACCTTTTCTAACATCAAAAACATTCCCAGGCTTCTAAAGTTTTCTCTCTGAGGGAAGGAGCTGCAGGGCAGGTGGGGTGGCACTGTGGGCACCGGCTCTGGCTGAACCTTGAACCGCACCTGGGAGTTCTGGGTGCCACAGCAGCAGATGTGCGAACAATTACGAAAGTCAACTCACAGAGTAAAAGCGGTGTCACAGGGATTGAAAACCCATTTTCTTTCAATACAGAGAATTACAAAGAGTCTTTATTGGATGGAGAAACACACGACTCCAGTTTCTGTGCAATCCTTCCCTTTTCTTAGTGCTTCAAGGGTTTCCCCCTCGGGAAAGCAGGTTAGAAGGGTGTCCATCAGAATGTTCGCTCATGGGAATTCCCATGAGGAAGAGCCTGATATCTCATTGTTTACACAAAGTGATGGAAACACATGAAACAACTTATGAGATTCAGTCTGTAAAAGGTATTAGCTAACCTAAATAATGAAATCATTTTTAGAAACTAAAAAGCAGTTAAGGTAAGACTGTGAAACTGGTAACAACTATTTCCTCCAGAGCTGAGAGATCACTGTAAGTAATTTTCTTTGGTTAAATAATTACAAGAAAACAAAACCACAACAACAAAACGAGAGAACGTATGTTTAACTTTCAGGTGTGGAAAAAAGGCAGATTAATTTGGCATGACAGAAACATAAATCTCAGGAAAAGCACAATTTACTTGATAATTCTATTATTCCAGTTGAAAGAGCTTTTGAACATGAAAATAGTTCTGAACAAGTTTGCAAATCTCTGAGAAATTATTCAAATAAAGGGAAAGAAGGCTATGTAAGTCTCTCACATCACCTCTTTTTGAGAAGTTTTTGCTCTTTTTAATATGGTAAATTATACTTGGTGCAATGACCTCATTTAGAATTAGTTTGTTATAGCATAAATTGAATCTTCTGTGGTAGTTAGTACAGTACATGACACTGGAAGTGCGGTCAAAATTCAGGTCTCTGAATGAATTTGTCACTTAAAAATGTCTTTCAGGTCAGATGATTGGGAACACAAATATGTGCTCTCTGTCACTTTGCTGTACTAAGTATTCATCTTTAATGCTGGTGCCAGCACTATCGCAGTTTTACTGCCTGCTTATTTCTTTTGTATGCAAATCTTCAGAATAATGAACCAGAAGCTATCACGTTGCTTGAAAAAGTCTCCAGCAGGTATTAATTGTGTTTATCCTGACTTGGCACGTTTTGTCAAGACTTGGAAGGTGGCAGATACTGCCTTAACAATTCAGACTAAAAACTCAGAATGCTTTAAAATACTTTCAACTTCACAAGCACTGTCCTATGCCAGACATTGCAGAGGGTAGCAGACAAACCCATGCATAAAATGCAGCACCTTGAGTGAACAGATATTTTTCTTGAGGCCACCAGGCACCAGTCTGATTGTCTAGCTTGATTATAAATGTCTGTGATTGTTATCAAATCTGGCCTGGCAGTATGAGCCTGGGCTGGCACACAGAAATATCCCCCCTCCCACAAGCAGACAGTCCCATTGCTGTCTTCATGAATTTTTAAAATTGGTGATCCACTTCTAGAGCTGAAGTAATTCTTGGCTCATCTCTTCAAGGCTTACCTCTACACCAGACAGGTGAGACACTAATGTTTATTGGAACGGAGCTGGAACTACCTCAGATGGGTTTGTCAGACTCTGGAGATCCTTCGTGTTCTACTGATAAACCACAGTTTACGTCAACACCTCCTTGTTTCGATACTGCCACTGCTCATGGACTCTCTCCCGTGTTAACACACCCTTTTCCTTGCCCCAGCCCCTTAAGGCAACCCTTGCAATGCGAGTGCTCCTCCCGAGCTGCTGCTGACTGTACTCGCTCCCTGTGCTGCCCGCGGGTGAGGAAAGCGGGCGCGGGAATTGCTGACCCACCGCTGACATGCACAAGTCTCCCAGCTGAAACAAAGCAATTACTGAGGAGTGCCCAACTCACTCCATTTATCAAAGCTAATTATTTGAAGTATTAACTGATGTTTCACAAGGTAATTCACAGAACTTGCGGAGATGTAATTAAAACTGGGGCTCTGAGCAGGGTGAGAATACCGAGGCCATGCCCTGCCCGTGTCCCTGTGCTTTCTAGGCATGCAAACGGGCCCATTGAAATGCAGTAACACACTCAATCTATGGAATGTATTCTCCAAAGGCTGGATCCACAGCCTCTTGAATCTATTTTCATAATAATATATATTATAATGAAATATTCTCATTTCATGTAATATATATTATTATTATTCATAATAATATAGATGTATTTCATAATAATTCATAGTTTGCTTATCCTAAAGCAAATGAGGTGCTGTTACAAAAAGAAATGAGAATTTTCAGTTTATTTACTTAAACAATAAGGGAGGTCATTCCTAGGAAGGTTTCCATAGGAACCACCACTGTCAAAGACTGAGGGGAAAGGCGTTGGTCGGGCTCCCTCCCTGATAAACTGGAATTAGCCACACTCCTGTTAGCAGCAGGAGACTGCTCAGCCCTGTTGGCTTCCTCACTGATGCCCTGCTGAGAGCCTGCCTGGAATTGCACCTGAAGGAAGGACTGCTACCTCATGAGCACATACAAATACGAATTCACTACGATTACGGTGGGGTTTTTTGTGTGGAGAAGGTTTATCCTGTCAGTAAGGAATGATCAACAGCCAAGTACTAGATTGAGAATCCACAGCTGATCTGAGCAGAGAGCAAGAGATTAGAGTGGTGCTCAATATTTCCCAGCTGGACTGGGGTATTATACACATTAGCTCTTGTTGTTCAATACTACTAAAGCCCATGCAGCATTATATTATTTCTGATTTGTTGTATCTAAGCTTCAGCACAGTCTCTGATAATAAAAGGACAAGTCACTAATCTCTGCATCAAACAGTTGCTATCATCTGACAATTTTATATTCATACTTTATTGATTCCTGTGAAAGAAATATTCTCTGCTGATTTTTAAATTACATACATACAAGAAATGGCTCAGCCTTATCTCTGCCTTTGGCTGGATACAGCAAAAGTATCAAGATTTTTTCTTTAAGAATGATAGTACAAAGCAGTGTGCTGACAATGTGATTTAGCTGTGCTTAAAACCAGAGAGTAAATCCAGTTTATGACAAAATTGAAATAATAAGTTCATCTTATCTACTAGAATAAAGAGGGAGAGAAGCCACACTACTGGAAAGACCCAATTTTGGAGAATGATGCAGCATCTTACTTAAGATTTTGTTCTTTCTTAAAGACAAACTCTTACTTTGTTCTGTCAACAACACTTCAAAAAAAAAAGTCAATCTTCTGTATTAAACATGTGGCTGTGTGTCTCAAGAACAAATGACACAAAAAGCAGAAGTAGTAATCTGTGAAGCACTAACTCCCTCTGTTACACCAACACCAAATGAGATACCAGGAAGAAGAGCACTGAAACCATTTGACCACAGTGACAGAGAAGAGAATCCAGCCTCATGCCATACAGTATTCTTCTACAGAAAAATGCCTGGTCCTGCCAAGTGTCCTGTAAGTGACCTGTATCTTTGTTCGTATCTCTGTATCTCCTGGAAGATAAAGTTCAAACCAGTACTACCACAGTCAAGTTTCCCAATAAGCTTGCAAGTGAAATATCTGGAATTTAAAACCCTCGAGTGCCCCAGCTACTTTCCATCATTGTGCTAGAAAATACTGCACAGCTTTAAACATCAGCTACTGGTTCCTCATGCATCCTTCTCTTGAATTCCTTTTCATTTGTTCTTCTGACAGAAACAGGCTCAACATCCTCTGGGCACACAGGCACTTCAGAACTGTTAGAGGATTCAACCCTGTCAACCTTCCTCTGCAATTACACTATAAATCTCTTCTTGTATCATTATACAGAGATCAAGCACTCCAAGGAACAACCCTCTTACTATAGGCCATACATTAATATCCAGATCCTGTTCTAATTACTGTGATGGTAACCCAATGTATAATTCACACAGTGAAGAAACAAGAGTCTGGCCAAGGCACTGGTACTCGTTCCCTTGCTGATTCAGAATTAACTCCAGAGTGGTTCTTTCATTTGTGTTCACCAAGAGTCAGGGAAGTTCAGGACCAAATCAATAAAAAAACATGTCCTGCCTCTACAGCCTGGGCAGAAATAGCCACATCAATACAGAAAATCAATTCATTTTTCTGTAGCTGCATAGGCTTAGTATCAAGGAAGACAAGACACATTTGACTTTTAAAATAAATGTAGAAAAGGCCCAAAGAACCACCAATAAATCTGTGATTTATGGAAAAAAATTAGCATGTCTCCACTCAAAGTTTTCCTAAGTAGTAGACAATACTCATTTTTAGAGATACTTGAAAATCTCAGACCTCTTCACTTTTGTTACTTTGATGTATTTTTATTACCACCACCATATAAAATGCAAAACAATTTCCATGCCATCCCCGTTTACTGAAAGCAACAGCAATCAATACCTGTCTGCTTTACAGACATTCCAGTCCACCCTACCTGCAAGCCAACCCAAAGTTAAACCAGCACTCACAGAACACAAAGCACCTGGTGTGACCTGACGTGAACACAGGACAGGACAGGTGTGCAGGCAGAGCCCACCTCCCTCCAGAGGGGTGTGACTGAGAGCTGTGCCTGCTGCCAGCACACCGAACCTTCCAGCTCATCAGTCCCCTCTGCCCGCCAGCTGCAATCTGGGACTTCTGAGGAAGGAACCTCTAGGTGACTTAGGGAGTCCCTCCTGTCACAAAGGCTGCTCTTTGTAGTGCTGTTTCCAGGGGATCTCTCTGGAGCATTGCTTAAGCAGGAGAGGGAAAGCTGGGAGCTCTCCAGTGGAAACAGGTAAACAGTGAAACCGCTGTTATTGTACCAGTCTTTCAAAAAGCAACACTCTGACTGAACTAAGCAGCCCTGCTCATCTGGGTAGGAAACACTAAGGAGAATTTTTGGCATGGCAAGGAAAAACACTAATAGGAGAAGAAAAATACTCTTCAGCATTTAAGTGTCTCCATTTCAGCAGGAAGTTCTTAACTTTACTCGACTCTATTCTAGCCACACAGTAAAATATTACGTCTACAAGAAAGCTTGAACAGTAAAGAACAATCAGCATATGGCAACAAGGCTTAAGTGCCTGAAGAGGTGGCAGATGCCACACTCCAGGCTGGGCTGTGAATGGAACACACCAACACCAGTGGCCTGGACTTGCTGAGATCACACACAGCACAACCCCTTCTGGGCATGACGAGGGCAGAAATGAGGCTCTGCCCACCCAGGCTTCTTCCTAATTACCCAATAACTGGTTGCCAAAGGGTATCACATTTCAATTAGCTGCAATGACTTATTCTTTTGGGTTGGATTTTTTTCTTTCCCTCCACAGAAAAGTTCCAAGGTCCTTCACTTTTCTCCCCACAACATTCCCAACTCAGACATTTTCTTTTTGGGGATTTCTCACACACATCCCAAATCCTCCCCTCCATTCACCCCTTCCACAAGCAGATTAATTTAATTAATGTTTACTTGATACTGTAACACAGTCACCCTGCAGAGTATCTACTTTGTGAACATTACTGGAAAAATGAGCACATTTGTTAACTGGAGGATCTTAATTAGCACTGTTTTCTAGAAGGGCTCTATCCAGTACCATGTCCAAAGATGTGAACAGCAGTTGCCACTGAAACCCTCTATTTCTGGAAATTCTGCTTGATGATCTTTTAAAGTATCTAAATTATAGATACGCATACACCATGGGATCATAAAATATAAAATACATTAGAAAGCATGCTATAATGCTGATTTGAAATTATAGCAAAATATATGTAATTTGATCTAATGTGCTTTACTGCACCTTGGAGGTGTGACCTACGACACAGTTTGAACTATCCAGTCCAAAAGCAAAATGCAGCATTCAACACACACTAATCTGATGTGTTGTCTTTTTTACAAATGTTGCATACAACTAAAAAAAACCCCACCAAAACACCAATATTGGTGTTAAGGATTTCTCACAGTTAGCAGAATGTCACGAGTTTTGTCATCCTGCACTGCAATGGGAGGTATTGTTATTTAGTCACATTGCAGCTCCCAGAATAACCTGGTCATATGCTTGCTAAGCAAGAAGAGTAAGCAAAGCAGACCTTGTAACAAAGGATGTGTCCTCTCATTTCGCCAAATTCAGTGGTAACATGAACTAGATTCAGGCAGTCAGAAGACTACAATAAATGGAGAAAAATGTGAGTTGAGTCAGCAGGCTGTGGTGGACAGTGACTGGACAGGAGAATAATTAGTTCAATGCAGGGGCTTAAAAGGTTTATGGAATCAAAGGAGAAAGGATATTTAAAAAAGATGGTCCTGACCTGAAGACAAGAAGCAACACAAGGACCCAAGAAACAACGTAACACAACACAACCCCCAAAATCTGACAACTTTACTTAATTGTGGGTTAGTTTGTGATTTGTAGTAGACATTTGAATTAATCAGGTATTCTGCAATTGGTGATCAAGTAATACATTAAATGCATTTGCATTTTGAAGCATCACAGTAAACTGAAATAGTTCTTTCCTCTCTCTGGAGTTACCTCCTTGCACACCTCCTTAAAAAACCAAGTAGTGAGTGGGTTGAAAGCATTTTGACAGCTGGCTGGCCAGACTGACCAGTGCAGTGCCCCTGGCTGATGTGCAGTGTGTCAATCCCCAGGCACGGCGGGGCAACAATGCACTGACTGCACAAACCCCACAATACAGATAATGCTGCTTTGTGTTCTACAGATTTTCATGTGGCTCATCCCTAGATTCAACCCTGGGCAAAGAATGTAAAGACAAACTTCAAATAAATCAGTGTAGCTTGGCTGAAATAAACCCAAAGACCTAATCTTGAACATTTACAATAAAATTACACCAGAAATAGCAGCAAAAGATACTCTATCACCATTCTCCACTTAAAGAAAAATAACATAAATTACAGATGTCTAACACTTGTAAGAGGAAAGCAAGAATTGCATTTTTAGCAGTGGGAAATAAAATGTATCTATTCATCACTCCTTTTACATTTTTAAAGGAACTATATAATAGCCATTTCTTCAGCTTTCTTCTTACTTGCTCACAGCATCTTTCACTTTGAGTAAGAGCTACGATCAGCAACCCATAGGCAACTATCCCCAGCAACTTCAGAACCATTTTTAAAATTGTTGTAGGGTGTTGTAGGGTGTTCATGAAGCACAGCTTTCACAAAATACCTTCCCTACAATTTTCCTCTAATCTGTAAATGTAATCACCAGGATTCCAGTTAACTGGTGTTTAGTGCAGGGCTTTGTTTGTCAAAGAAACTACTCTCCTAAGCTCCTCATCTCATTTTTCTCAGAAAGGGCTTGTAGTGTCAATATTTAATGTCAGGGAGAAGGAGATGGAGTTATAAAATAACCACCACTTCATTAATCATTCCATGAGTATTTGAAATGAAGTCATAGCAATGTGCATGGTAAATTATGAACAGAACAACTGTATTGCATCCCCTGCATTAGAATGGTTTTTGCTGTAAAAACAAGTTTGTTTTCACCTCTGGCAAGCATACTTCAAAACTGGCTGGGATCAAAGATGAAAGTGTGTATAGCAGTGGTATCGTGTCTACCCAATCTCCCACAGGTAACAACAACACAGAACAAATACTAAACCTTTCTAATATTTTCATTTTCTAGGAATAAAATGATAGGCCTCAAAAACCTTATCATATTGCCTAAAAAGGTAATAAAAACCAACCAACCAACCAACCAACAAAAAACCCCCAAGATGGACAAGTATGAGTTCCAGGTTAAATTTCTAGAAACAGAAAATCAACACATTGTAGCATTTCCTATTTTAACTATTTTACCTTTCTGGCATGCTGATGTATTTTGAATGAATGCTGAAGGTTTTTTGGAAAGGTTACAGATGCTCCACAGGCTATGAATAAAAAAGACATCTGCATTCCCCAAAGCCACTGATGCGTGAATGGTCAAAACAATTCTCAATGAACTGCAGCTACAGTAACTCTTCCAAGGAAATCCTGTTGTTTTTATCAGCATACCCCAAACCACTAGCACTAGGGGAGCTCTAAGAAAACCAAACTGCACTTACTTTTTATCTACAAGTCATTTAACCACAGAGAATCTTTCCAAATGCCGCCACACTGAGGAGTGAGGCTGACTCAAGGGATGATTTATGCACGAACACAGGGCCTAATTATTTCTGTGTTACGTCTACCAAAACTCAGGTCACCCGAGCCTTGTACAGATCCTGCTACTCAAAGTCAACTGAATCTTTTCAGAAAACTTTTAAAATGTGATGGAACACTTGACTGTAGATGGATCAGCTAAGCAAAATGGCTGTGAGTATAACAATATTGATTTAGATTGATAGCAGTAGGTTTGAAAGGTATATGGTCCCATTACTGCCTACTCAATTTATGCAGCTGTAACTCTTGCCCACATTTTAACTTGGCACACACAAAATCCAAAATTCAGTGTTTTCACTGGTAGCAAACATTTTACCAGATGGTTACTTAATCAAATGTATTTCCTTGGTAATACAGAAACTTTGAACTACTAGCATATTTTTAAAACATTGATGTATTTATAAATCTAAAAGCAGTTTCAGCTCTTTTTATAAATTCATAAATTCCTATATGTGTACAATAAATACTTGAACAGAATTCCCAATCTCCAAGAGAGTAGATCTAATACATTTTGGTTTAAAACTTCCCCCTCTGCACTGGAAGATTTGCAACTCTGAGAACATTAGAAAGAAGTGGTTTTCATTCTGCTGTCATTGGAACACAAGTGAGAACATAACAATTGTCTACAGACCTAATTCAATATATGGAGCTTGGGAATACACGAAGATCTACACCATTTTTACACCAGAGAAGTTCATCAGAGCAAGCAAGAAACTCCACGCAGTAACCTGCCAGCCACAAGGCCTTCTGCTGACTGCTGCCTTACACCACAGTCAGCTTCCATCCTACAAGTCCCAAACGTAGGATTGGAAATTAATTTTTAGCTGAATACTCCAGGTGGACCTCCTCTGACAGAGTCTGATCCAGTCAAAACCGAACTCATCCATCTCATTAGGTTTGTCTGACACAGCTCACGCTGGGACACTGAAAAGCTGAAAAACATAAGGCTCATCATAAAAATTACCAGGCTGCCAAGACAAAGGATTTGCCATGTCCAGACATGTCCATTCATTTGTAATAGCTTCCCAGAGCTTTTAAAGTGATTTTCTTCTCTACAGAGCTCAGAATCATCATATACTCAAAGGACAGGAATGGAGTGGATTATCAGTGAAGCTACTTTGATGCATATTATCCGTACATAATGTTTTGGTGGGGTTTTTTCAAATCGGGGATTCTCTGTGCAGTGTGATTAACTAAACAGAGCCAAGCTCTAGTCTCTAGTCTAGTTTGAAAAGGCACAACTTCATAGGATGGGTATGTATCAATGTGTACGTCCCACCGGGTTAAAATTTGACCTTTTATTTCTGTTATGCACTCCACCGTTAGTTATTGAGAAAAAGGCGTAGAAAAAAGGGGTTTAAAAACCCAGAAAAGATGATTTCCATACTGGACCAGTGCAGGCTAATTACACAAGCAGGGATAAGCAGCATCACTTGGACTTTGTGTGTTAGTTTGAGAAGACATAGCTCAGAAAAAACAGGAACCACCCAACAACAACAAACTAAAAGCATTAATGCTCTTTCTAACAGTGTCAGCAGGTTTCAAGTCACAGTTTGAAAGCATGAAACCCACATTAAATAGAATTTGTACACTTGCTTGCCACAACAGAGTCTTAAGTCAACCTCCAACACACTCTTTATTGTGCTCTAGGAAGGAAATCTAATTTTCCATTTCAGTCTACATATCAATACTATCTTCCTGTGGCAAGCCTAGGTCCCTTATTCCCATGCCATATGGCAAATCAAATTCACAGCTGAAAGTCAAGCCATCATAATCGACTGACTGTAGGCAGACTTTAAAATAGGAAATTCCTGTTTTCCTATACAGGCCTTTGCATTCTCTCTGCTAAAATATTTATTAATTTGAGCTAATATTAATTATTAATTTAGCTCCAAATGTGTTCCTTTCCCAGTAACAGCTAAGCTTCAGTTTAAACCATATTCTGTAAATGTTTTATTGATCAAATACTTGATCTCTTTAGGAACATCCTCACTAAAACAACAGAAACAAAAGTTCACAGAATCCTTTAGGATGCCAAAATTTGAAACAACTTCTTTTAACGACTTACTTTTCAACATGATGTCTGAAATAAGAATACAGTAACAATTTACAGGTACATTAAACCAAGAAAATTGTTCTTCTCAACATCTGAATTAGAAGCCATGTTATAATATTCAAGACAGACTTCTTGATTGCCCTTTGTTTACCTTAAAATTGTATATAAAAAAGGGTAATGTGTACATTTAACTATTCAGCTTTGTGTTTTCATTCTCTCTTTTTCGTGAAAGCACAGTAACAGGACAAATCTGCAGGAACAGGCAGCAAATGTTTCTTTCATCTTTACGTTTCTGTGTCTGTTCTCTCCTCATCCTCTGCGTGTCAACAGACATTTGTACCCATAAGAGAATACACAGGGAGATGCCCAAATTTTATTTTGGTGGGTGTCAATATTTACTGCTATCACCAAATGATATGATTTTACTTACAAATATTGCTGATGGGAAGCAGAGAATAACTTTTTTTTTTAATCCTCTTCGCTCGTGCATGCACAAACTTTCACTTTTTCTTTCGTAAACTCCCTTTTCTCAACCTTGGAGCTGTATTCCATCTTATTTTCTCTCTCCTGCCCAGCTGTGAAGGCTTGGTGGGCACTTGGCATCTAGCCAAGGTCAACCAACCAACACGCCCTAACTCCCAGATATCTATTACTGATATTCCTGGTCTTTATTACAAGGTAAAATTTAAGAGCTGTCTGGTACAGACCAAAAATATTTTGCTAAGAGATTTACAAAAACAGAACTGAAAATATTATCACTTATGCCATGGACAAGTGCAATGAGTACCTAGGTTTGGTCATTCATTCTAAGTTAAAGTGCACTACTCCCCTATAACTGTTATTTCCCTCTAAATGTGCCTGAATGTCTTTC
The DNA here is from genome assembly GCA_013400495.1 of Nicator chloris. NCBI lineage: Eukaryota > Metazoa > Chordata > Aves > Passeriformes > Pycnonotidae > Nicator > Nicator chloris. The sequence goes on from WAAE01023900.1 coordinate 46,992, forward strand.
AATTTGCCCACGTGGGATGATAGTCAGATATAACAGAGCAGTTCTCAAGGTCTTCAGGATTCTAGAAGCAGTTGGAAGATTCCTATAGCTGCAAGGTACCATCTTCAGAGCAGGCACACAGCAAAACAGAGTTTGGGCACTGGAAACTTGTGCTTGGAAGGTGCTACCCACATGACTGAGGCCAGGCCATGGAGATAAATGTAATTTGTATTTTTGAATACCAGTCTCTCAATTTGTTATATGTTAATAGTACATACATGTATGTTAAAAGCCTCACTTTTTTCCTGATGATAAATTACAGTCAAACATCTCTCAGTTTCAATTTCATTCTAATGGTGTGTCTGTGGCCACGCAAAGCAATAATTCTGGCTTCCTCAGAGCTGTGTCCAGCCCCTTCTTATCTTTGCAGCATACTGAATGAAAAATGCTGTATTTACCAAATGTTAGTATGGAAATTAGAGAGAGAATCTTCTAGAGTTGAAAGGGAATATGAATATTAAAGTCTGATGATTCTGTGCAGGAAGCTAAATCATTAGGCCTTAAGAGCTAATGGCCTTAGGAACACAAAACAGCTTATTTATGCATTAAAGATGCAATGTATTTACATTTTTCCAGTTCATGAGTTTTATGACAATTTCCTTGCCTGCACTTTGTCTCCTTTATGGTCTGTACAAAATGGACATGTTTTTCACATTTGGGTAAGTATGAAAAAGAAAACACACTAGCATGAAAAAAACCCCATATATTTTGGTTGTATAGAAAATCTGAATTTGACATATTGGTTTTAAGGTATTTTTATGAAAAATCCTACTTTTGTAAATTAAAGGCTGAAGTGATATGCCGTCCTTTCTTCATACAAATTTTTCAAAACACAATGCAAAATGATGGCCCACTTTGTCATCATTTTCTGTGAAGGTTTTTAAGATAAGAAATTACAAGGGGTTTTTTCAGTATTCTTTCTAAAAGTTGGCTTTTCTCTTTTTCCTCTTCAAAGCATTGAGTGCTTTGATGGCAGGGGCGAGACAGCAAGCTTACAAACATCACACCATTTATTTCAATGGTAAGTTGCTAATGCATTTACAGCAAGTATAAATGCAAATATGACAGCAACAATTGCACAACCACAGCATTCAATACAGCGATGTTCAAAATGACACCTGTTACATAGGACAGATGAGGAATTCACCTGAATTCCAATCAGCTACATTGACTGGGGTTGTTTTTTAAAAATTCAGAGTTGTTTTTCTAGATGACAGGTAGTCATTTGAAAAAACAGCATTCTTACACACGGAAGAAATAGCCACCCCCTTCAAACAGTGGTAGAAGTCCACAAAATTTCATAGGTTAATTTAAGGACTTGTAGGAGACAAAGCTCTGGGTTTTTTCCTTGGGCTTAAAGCATTGTCAAGTTTACCATGTGTTATTTCATTAATGTATTATCACTGGAAAAGAGAGCTTTAAGTACAAAAATACACGGCTTATCCACAGATAAAATGGAATGAAACTCCGTGGAAGAGCTAATGCCTTCCCCAAATGCATTTAAACCAGCTACAACTGCACAGGCACTTTAGGGAGGTTTGACTGAGGAAGATTTATCATTATGATCTGATCATATCACCAGGAATTTTCTGTGGACTTCATGTACATTGAACAGGATGGTCTGCAGCAGAAATTAACAACTGCGGTAACGGTTCTATAACGATTTCTTTTTAGCCCGCTATTCCAGCTGCTCAACACTGCCTAAAATTTCAGCTTTCTAGATGCAATTTCAACAGACTGGGTGCAAAAACCAAACAGATCTAGTGTTTGACTAGTAGTAGAGTTAAAAGAGAATAAAAAGAAGGAACAAAGTAGAAAAAAGCAATTCCCTCCCACATTTGCTTCTAAGAAGAGAAAACACCTCTTGTCTTTTAAGCAGTCTGGAGATTTTAATCTGAAAGGTGATAACACTACATAGGAATTAAGTTTTGGAGGAAATGGCTGTCTGTCAATGCTGTGGCTGCTGATCTGAAAACCCCCAGCAAACTTTCAACATATTATTCGCTGTGTTCCTGATACAATCAGCTCTAATGCTACTGCTGCAGTTTCTGAAGCTGGACACCTCCATAGGTAACTGGAGGTGATGAGATTCAGCAGCCAAGGAAAGACGATCACTGCTGTTCAAGGACATTGTGTCCTATCTCACAAGGGTAAATACAAGCAGCTGGTGAAAGAAACACGAATGGCTCATGGCAAGGGAAAAATCTTCTCACCCAAGAGTTGTAGAGCTGCAGCTGCTCCACCATATAACCAGTAAAAAATCAAGTCATTCACCAAGACGAAAGGAGGAAACACCCTGCTAGTTAACTTCAACTAAAAAGTCTGGAGTTTTATGCTTTTAGTAGAGAACTTTAAATTACTGAATACATCCTCAATTCATTTACTCTTCTGCCACAAAAGACAAAGCCACAGAAGCAGAAAATGCACTGAACTCCCTTTGCACCGCCCTTGTGTCATGTTGTAGTTCCCAAACGTGATTCTTATTTGTGTAAGCAAACTGTAATTGTTTTCTTTTCCCTTTCAGCGGGAATAGAATTAGATCCAAAGCCACTCAATTATATATGTTCCCCATGCTTCATTTTTCCACTAACCATTTGTGATGACCTGCCAGTGTGCAAGTGCCCCATTTGTGCCTGAAGCAATTTCAGATCATATGAATCCTGCACAGCAACAACTTCAGACCTGCAAGAGAAAGCTTGCTGCTTTCGTTATTTTAACTTTTCCACAGAAGAGATAACATAGCAGTTAAATCTTGCAATGATTCTGCAGGCAGCCAAAGGATGTATCTCCCCACATAAAACAGATCTAGGCTTCTAGCAAATAAATAAATTTTTGTGCAAAATAAAGTAAATAATACAAGTAAATACAAGTAAAAAATCCTTTTTTTTCCCACTACAGGTATGTCTCTGAAAAGCCCTATTACTTGCTTTGCTGTTGGCAATGGAGAAGAAAGTCCATTGTTAGTGGTTTCCAAAATGCTGTTAACAAGACTGGAGTATTATTCAGGCAAATAATTTTCATTTCTGAAAATATTTTTACTCCATTAAGAGCATTTTCCCATTTAGTTCCCCTGATAGCAAAAGTCACAAGTAAAAGATGGAACCAGTCAAGGAAGAAGCAATTGCTTCTCTCTTGCTGATCAGACAACAAATTGGAGCCAGTCAAGTTTCCACTGAAGCATCAGACTGCTGATATAAAGAACAGCCCTGTTAACTACTGATTCTTGTCAATCATAAGACAACTCTTCCTGAAAAAGTGTTTGAGGCTTCACTTTACCAAACCACAGAAATGCTACAGGAGTGTTTAGAAAGGTACACAGCGTTAGGCTTGGAATGATATGCAGATTTATTTTTATCTGAAATATGTAAGTGAACAGTCCATGATGAGAGAATCAAATTTCACAGCTAATAGGTTCACTGATTACGATGAATTGTCGGTATTTAGTTAAAACACCTCCACTCAGCCAAGAATGTCATTATTTCTGATGGAAGTTGGAACATTTCATTGCACATTGTCTCAGTTGTCATCACATCTTCGGCACAGTAATTTCTTCTCTTAAATCAACTGCATTTGCACTGGAATTCTGTTGTGCATGTAAGAATCTTAGAAAATTTACCAAAATGTTTACCTGCAAAACTTGGTTCTGCAATTTTACGAAACCATAAGGGACAGTTCCTTAAAAGACTTTCCTTTTCCAAACATCTGGTGGTGTCTGGCAGGTAGGCTTCATTTATTAGGCAGCTCCTGCTGCCAGATTCTTCCAATAGGTTTCAAATAAATACATGACTAGCAGAAAACATTTGCATGTACACAAATCCTACAGAAAATTACTCAGAATGGCATTTTTTTAAATCAAGTATTTGTATTTCTCTGAAACACCTATGCTTACTTTATCTGATGACAACATTAAACACTAAAACTGAAGACGGCATAAAAATCTTTGGTTTCACCACAAAAAGAATTCCCAGAGACAGCAAATTACTGTGGCTGGTCTTTAAAAAAATTAAAATTCCCATTTTTAGCATGTTTTCGCCTAATAGCAGCAACTGAGAAATTTCAAATGCTGTGTATTATTCAAATCATTGAGCAGTGACAGATACTAGGCCAGGCTGTACAGTATGAACCCTGGCACTGCTTTCCAGAAAGCAACCCCTATAAAACCATGCAGACTTTTAGATTTCCTGTCCAGCTAACATGGAGTGGAGAACAAAGGTGCTTTCTCCTATGGTTATATTTAATGCTAATGTGTGCACTAGCATGAGAAAGCTGTAATCCAAATAATATGCTGGAGAACAAGAAAGTAGGAATTTCTGTTCTATAACAGTGGTAAAATCAGTTTTCTAGCTTTCATTCCTGTGGTCAGAGGATATACCTGTTTGCAAATCAGAACTGTTAATAAGATTTATCTCTAACCTGGTTTGAGGTCAAAGCATGCTCGCAGTGGCCAACAACACTATGAAGTAGTCGTAATTCACTTCTAGTTCCAAGCTCCTCACCTGCTCTCTTTCACACTGAAATAAACCAGCTGGAACGAACATAAACATCCATGGTCACAATTCCTTTCTAAAGAAGATTAAATCTGCACCTGGAATTGAGGATTTCATACTGGAAAATAACAGGGGATCAGTGCCTGAAGTCTGTGTGAGAGAAAGGTGCAGCACTGGAAGTGCACTGGGATTTGAAGAAGGATGAGCAGGATGAAAAAAGCACAAAATTCTCCTCTACTTGCCACGTAATCCTCATAAATCTAACCCTGCATTCACATGTTCTTGCTGACAGCTCTCCTGCATCCATTGACAGATTCTCTCTCTAGTGTGGAGTAGCCAGCCCACTCTAAGATACAAAATCTGTACATACTTATCATGACTGTTAAGTGGAATCAAATAGTGCATCAAGATGGCTTAATAATACAAGTAAATTGATGGGTAATAAGAATTCGGTATTTTTTGTATGTGTGAATTTTATATTAAAATATATATTGAAAAAGTAAAAATAAATGAGGAGGCTACAACAATTCATCATAGAATTTGGGACTTAGAATTTTCTCATCTAAACTAGGCTATCTTTCATTTAAATTAGAAGATCAGAGTTGAGAATTATTAGAATGTTCTTTCTAAACATATACAGGCCAGCTGCAGATGGGGGCTGTTTTTCATTCACGCTGTCACACAGGGAAAAAAAAAAAACCCAAACACTTTAACATTGCCGTCGTAACTCCTGAACATTTGTCTGTTTGGTTTATTAAGTTAGAAGTTACTGTCTGTGATATAACCAAACAAATAGCTGCTGAAGTTGGAACAGCTCTTTCAATTAGCATTGTCATACAAACAAGAACATTTGCGCTGTGAATGAGTAAGTGGCTGGTGCAGGCAAGAGGAGCGACTGCTGTCTGGGGGAGACTGAAGAACGACTGCGACATTAGGATGCCGTGGCTGATGCCAGCTCCCCCCACTCGCACAGCCTTCTCCAGGCCTGCATTGCGTATGCTTTCACAGCTCAGGCGCACGCTGCCAGCCGCAGGCGGGAGGCAGGGCGGCATGACAGCCGTGCTGCGAGCACCTGGCTCCTGTCCCTCGCCACAGCGGGAGCAGCGCACGGCCCCGGCTCCGGAGCCGGGCAGGGTGCGGACGGAGCCTGCACACGCTCACGCAGCAGAGACCTCGCCACTCACCCCAGGCTCCTGCACGGCCCTGTCGGCCAGCCCCACTCCAGCAGCCTCCCCAGCACTGGGACATCCCGCACGTTCGCCGCTCCCCCAAGGAGACAAGGAGGAAGGGCACGGCATTAGCCAGGCATCCTGCAGGGCCCTCGCAGGAACATCAGCCTCTGAGGGTTCCCCAGTGCCGGCACCAGCGGGAATCCCCAGACTGGGATGGCCAGCCATGGCACTCAGACAGAGCTGTGGGGCCGGGCAGGTGCTACAGCCAGCCTGTGAGGACTGCCAAACCTGTCGGAGGTTTCATGTCATGGGACAGTAGGGTGTTTATTCTTGTGGGGTGAATACCGTCTTCCCTTCTTTGAGTCCCAAAGTGTTAAAGAAACTTCCCGGTCCGACCATTCCCGAGTCTCTGGCAGTCACGCTCCCAGCTCCAGAGATGTTCACTGCTGGGCCCCAAGCCCCCTCACAGCAGCGGCTCCGGTGACACAAGAGGTCCCCACGGGACTCCCTGTACTCCCCACACACACACAGTCAGGCCAGGCTTCCACAGCACAGTCTAAGATATCCTTGTTCCATAAAGCAAATTATTCACAGTATGGGAATAGAGAGAAGCTGCTCAAGCTGGTGCCTCCGAGGAGGGACCCCAAGAAATGAACCCCTGGGCTTTTATCCCCTCACAGTCCAAGCAGGCCAAAGTCTTGCTCTTCTTCCCAAGTCCTGGGCTCCTGCAGCTGTGTCACTCATCTGGCTCTGCCACAGGTCCCTGTGCCTTTTGCCATGCAAAGGGGTGACAGTTCAGGGACTCTTGCCTTGGGCTCCCACCACCCAGAGCTCCACCTGCAGTTTGCAAACAGAGCCACCTGCACCAAATGTATCCGAAGTGGCAAGCACATGCACAAAAATCCCACACAAATCATAGTGGAAAACCATAAAATCTCCACTAGGCATAGATTTAGAACTGTCTGTAAACTGGAATGCTAAACCTACTTTTGGTGCATCCGGGGAAACAGCCTTGATAATTAGATTACTGATTTATGAGAGGTCAAATTTGAAGTTGGCATAATTTAGAGCCCCCAGCTAGCATACTTTAGGTGACTTAGTGAGCAAATGAAACCAGATCTGATTACAAGGTAGTAACACTGGACAAGCTGTGCAAGAATGGTGGTGTTTTCTAGTGCCATGCCTCAGAGCACTGTACATTTACTTGCAGCAGTAATGGGACCACATTTTCACTTCTTATTATCTGTTCTATCATCATGCTGGGATACCACTGGTACGGGCCCAGAAACTTGTGGACTTGTCCACAAACTGGTCCCACTCATTTTTAAGCTACTGAATACAATGAAAATTTTCATAAGATTCTGTTATCAGTTTCTTACTAAAAACTAAGTTCACAGCAAAAATTCACGTACCTAATTCACCTCAATAATTTTCATGCTATTCAGATTCCTATCCAGTACTTATTATTGGAGACCTTTCAATGTGCATGGGAAGTAGTTTTCTATCCAAACAATTTTACTGTCTTTATACTGCTATTCTCCCTTGAATTTCTGAAAGAACTCAGTAGAATCCAATTCATCTAAATAGCATGTGAAGGAACCAAGACCACTATCTGTAAGCTTTAGAAGTTTGATGATTTAGTTTGGTTTGAAGTTGAACTTTTTTGCTTCATTCTGTTTTCAATCCCTTTTCTTTTGTTTGTTTGCAGCAATCGGAAAATTAGCACAGATACAGCATTTGCAGATGTTATTTGCTTAGACTAGATTCTAGGATTGCCTTGTAAGACTGAGCACAGAACTATCCTAAATCTTTTCCAAGAGGAAATGAATGTATTTGCTGCAGCAAATGCAATTCAACATATTTTGTTAAGTCTTGGGGCTATTTTCCTATAACATCTTGTTTGTCAGCAACACATGTAAAACTCCAGTGGCACAGCTTTGAATCTCTTTGCAAATAATGACACTGAGGAAAAGCAGATACATTGAGTTTCAATGAAAGCAGACTGCTTATCGGAGAGAAAAAAAAGGGGGAAAAGTTTTTGTTCCGCTTACTACACATGAGAATTGATCAGAGAAGCAGAAGTCTGTGTTAAGACTGAAAATGCACTTTTCATTAATATGATTATATCCCTCACTATGAGCAGAAACATGGTCATTTAAGAGAAGCCAATTTGTGTTTTTCCCCGGAGACTGTACAAAGCCCACGTGGCATCTGCCCACTGCTCTGTGCTCTGCGTGACTTCTGGAACATTTCAAATCATTGTCCTGAGCAGCCTACTGAAGTGAGCACACAGGCATTGGATTTAACTCCAACTTCCACTTCTTTAGTCAACTGTGGAGTGTAAAACCACACACTACCAATTAGTGACAACAGATGTGACTAAAATTTCAAAAAAGCTTACAAGAAGTGGCCTTTAGACAATAAAAATGGTTTGAAATATCTGAGTCAGATGAGATGACTTTTCTGTACTCCTTTTCTGCCCACTTGCTGTATATGCATTACTCAGCTGCCATCATTAATTCAATTTCTACATGCAAGAATCAAAATCAAAAAATCCTAATTATTAGCAAATGCCCTGCTCAAAAGCTCAAGTCCTCTCTCCACATGCCAAAAACTTACTTAAGAGTATATCCTTCAGTAACTCTTCTTCCTGCCTACAAAAACGTTCTTGTGCTTTCAACAAAGAAGTCCCAGTGCATTTTCCAGTCAAGTGTCTAATGGGCACATGGACACACAAAGTAAATTCTGCAAGGCATGGAACAGACTCATCCTATCCACCACATCTTCCTCCGCTAAACTTCACTGGCAATGGGATAAGAAGAGCTATAGGTGCAAAACACATGAAAGAGCACATTCTCATTTTCCTGAACAGGATGTGTACCTGGGTCTCCCCTACTAATACCAGGTTGATATAACTGTACAAACACAGGCTCTTAGCTCTAGCTGTACATATTCTTACTAGCTGGAAGAGTCTGGCCTAGTGCAAGAAAAGCTGTTTATTGTTTCTTCACCTACCCTGGCAGCTCTGCCAAATCACTTGCACTCAGGGAACCTGCAGATAGGTGTGAAAGCAATTACAGAGATACTTAGTCTATTTTTGCCTCTTTTCTCTCTTCACAATTTACCCATTTCAAAAACCTAAATAAAGGCTTGGAACAAGCAATATTCTGGGCTTCAAAGCACATCTCATTTTCCCTATCAGTAACACAGAAGTTGCAAGGAATCTGGTGCTCCTCAGGAATAGCAACAGATGAAACTGTAATTTTTGCCACATTTCATCGCGTCATTATTGCTTTCTCAAGAATGACAAGAAGAAAGGGATTTCCTTCTGATTTGTCAGAAGACTGCTTCTTGCAGTCTGTAGAAAACCAGTAGGTATTTTGTTAAAAACACTTGGTGCAGAGCAGACCTGAGGACCATATGGTTTATTGCGAAAGATTCTCTCTGACACATCCTCCTCAAATGTCAGTCCTGTTATTCTGTGGCAGGGATCAATAATGCCTGTGTGGAGCGAGGGATCTTCCCATCGAGGCCCAGGTGCTTAAGAATCTGTGATCAGCTGCAGCGAGAACAAGGGCTGGACAAAGCTGTTCCAGCAGATTTGGAATCCAATAATGAGAACTCCCCTGGCACCTGCCAGGCCTTTAATGAAACTCGCAGCAGTGACTCCTGAGCTGAGACACTGCAGAGTGCCTCCACATCCACAGAGATTGCGGGTGCCACAACTGGGAAGCATCCTTCAGTTCCTCCTGCAGGTTATCACCCACATTTTAGAGAGAACCCACAGGAAGTTTCTGAATCTGAACCTGAAAATGAGGCATCTGTAGCTCTGCTGGACACCTTGAAGTGAACACGACTGCTGTATTACGGGAGGGATGATTCTCCTCATCACACCTGTCTTTCTTGACATGAAGATTATCTTATCCTCTCTTCAGCTGTATTTTCTTACTTGAAAATGAGGTAACTCCAAAGCATCACAACTAAACAACACTGACTGCAAAATCCAAATACTTCCAAATGCTTCAGATGTCACTTTTCCTTCTCAGCTTACAGAGCCTTGGGTATAATTTTTTTCACGTATTTCTTAACAAACATTTTTCACTAGGAAAAATTAATTTGATTAAATGAACACCTTTATGGTATAAGGTTGATTTGGTAAATAGCTTGCTTCTACATTTTCAAAGTAAAGCTAGACCACATGAATTCTGAACTTAATTCAAACTTCAAAGCCTTTCACATTTTAAGGAAAAAGAAGAATAGTTTAAATTTAAATACGAAACATGAAATATATACTCACACAAGCAAACACACCAACTGCATTTTTAAGACCATTATTTTTTCTTTACAATGTTCAGGAATATAAATTCGTCAGGATTGGCCATTCGTGAGAATACAATTTCCTGAAATACTGAGAATTCACTTGAAGTGAGAACGCCATTCCTTACTCAATTCATATTAATAGAAGTTAATATCGAAATACAATCACGGTTGTCAGTAACATGTGAATGTTAACTTTTATGTGGCTGGTGATAGCTATAAACATTTAAATACTTATCTTCTTCAGTGCCTCTGAAAAGCAGTCCTGGTTTATAACTCTATTAATTTGAAATTATACCCCCCTATATTTAACATTGACTGTTAGCTGGTATTTGTGCCTGCACTTTTCTGTGTAACAGTTCAAGGAAAAATGAATGCTTTGTGCAGGCCTCACCTCACTCACCTTGCTATGAAAAACAAACAAACAACAAAAAACCAAACCCACCAAAAAAACAAAAGCATGCCACTTCCAATATTCAACTCAATAACGCAACCTGTTTTCCTGTGAAAACACCATGGTGAGTTCTTTCAGGAAAGGTCATCAAAAAATGGGAAATAAATCCTTTAAATGCCTTTCAAGTTGTCGGAGATTTTGATTTAAATCTATCAATTATTTCTGTATTGTATACATTGAATCAGCTTTGGCTTTCAAGATTTACCTTGCACAAACGTGTCACCTGCTACAATATGCAAATCCAATATAATAAGCCTGAAACACATTAACGGGAGCACGACAGTATTGGTGCTATCCTGCCTTCTGCAGAACAAGCTTGCAGAATTCCATAAAGCATATTGACTGCAAATGTATGACCCAGAGGTGGAGGTTTATCCTCATTGCTGGCTACCACAACAGCAATCCTTTAGAGAGCAATTCAGGAGTACAAGGAGTTCGTGCACATGTAGGCACTCATTTCCTTATCTGAAGGACAGGGAAGAAAGGGAACTTGGCATGGGAGGGACACGATCTCCTTTCTTCCTGAACACCCTGCCCAGAGAGCTCTGAGGTGCTGTGCAGCTGTCCTGCCAGATGCCACCACGCCTGTAGGAAGGGCCAGGTAGCAGCTCTGTACAGACAGATGAGCAGGTGCTCCCAGAGCAGACCAAGGAGTTGGCTGCGAACACCAGCAGAAAGTTCAGCTGTCCTTGAGAGGAAGCCAGATCCCAGCAGAAACCCCGGAGTACAGGGAAGGAAGACAAAAGGAACGCTCTCTTCAGATCTGTGTATTGAATTACTTTGTTTCATATCTAAATAATAAAATAAGCCCTGAAAATTATCTCTCTCTTGATTAATATACTCCTCCTTTTCTCTTGTAAATGAAATGAGACAGTTCAGCTTCTGAAGATGAATTAGATGAAGCAATTCCTGCTCTACCATCACACCATGCACTTTAAAACCCCTCTCATGCAACAGTTACTGTGTCCTAGATCAGTGGGACTCATGAAATGATCTAGTAATGTCTTCACTAATACTTCCTGTAACTTACAAGCATGTTATAAAAAACCATTTTAGACCAGTTTACTAAATAAGTAAATCAATAACCAGTCTACACAAAAACAGCCACAGTAATATATTCAAGAATACCATTATGAAAAAAAAAAGATTTTAAAATAGCACCTGACTGATATTTCTCTCTGACTCCACACTGCATGAGAATTGGCAAAGCACTCACAAGAAACACAGGATGACCTCACGAACCTTGGGGAACTAAGAAGAGAAATTTGCCTGCCCAAGCAAGTGCTTGACATTCAAAAATAACCTCCTGAAACGTAACCAGTGTGCAGGAGTTCAGCCAACTAATGGGTTTTAACTAGGCAAAATCGGGCCATCTTTATGGTGAGATTGACAGCTTTGGCTCCACGCTTCATCTTTTAAATGCCACCTACACCTCAGCTGGGGCAGGCACATCAATAGCACCATTGATTTTTTTCTCACTTCAGTGAAATTACTCATTTTCTGCAGTTGCAATGTTACTGCAAAATAAAGCAACAATGTGAACGCTTGAGAGCTCAGTGCTTAGGGTGCATGCCTTGACTACACCTCTGTATGTGGCTAAAGCTTCAATGATACCTGTGCACGGCTCCTTTCCTTGTCTGCTAATGAAATCATCCTGCAGAAAAACCCCAAATTATCTTCTTTATAAACTGAGGATAACATTTCTGATTCACTATTTTTTTCCTTTTTTCCTTTCTTTAAACAGTAGAGAAAACACTGGATAAAAGAAAATAGTATGTGGGGTTTTAGGTTAATTTCGTTTGCGTGTTTAAAAGTTGGGCTGGAATCTCCAGGGCATTTTGTAAAGCACAGTTCATACCAGTACAGTTGTTTCTTGTGTACCTTCTATAACACGAGCAAAATAAGTTTTAAATAATTTCTTTTTTGGTCTTACTAGATGACAGGAATCTCTAAGTCATACTTACAACAGTAAGTAATAACTTAGGATTTCAATATCAGTAACAGTTTTTAGGACTAATCCTTATCTTATCTGCAGTGCCTAATTGCTAAAGTATGACTGATCCTTAACAACTGCATCTGCATTAAATTCAACTTTCCTGTGATCCACAGATCAACCTCACTTCTGTCTTTTCTTACAAGAAGAAATAGAATTGTCAGTCCTTATTATTACAACATTTGGACTCTACCCATACATCTTCCATAGACCTTTTATGGTGTTTCTGATGAATAAGACTTAGCACACTAATTTTACACAAGACCAAAATATTCATAATTGTCAAAACTTTTGATACTGAAAGCTTACACTGTACACAATAAAGAATTTATGCCCTAGCAATGTCTGTTCAACCATTATCTTCATTTATATTTCATTTGAAATAATACCTTCTAAATTTATTTTTTTTTTTAGCCAGGAGTTTTTTAGATCAATGTCAAATCAAAAATGGATATTTACTTAATTCAAGAAGATCACAAATAAAGCCAGAACATTTTGCAGAAAAAGAAAAATTGCATCAAGCTGCACAGAGTAAGTGGGTTTATCAGCACTCATAGCAATTGCAAAGAAGAAATTGTCTAACATGTATGACCTGAAAAAGAAAATTCATTTATAAAAGCTTTGCACATTTTTACATGGTACAAAACTTTCTCCCTAAAGCCAACAGTAACAGTTTGAAGGGAATAACAGAAGTCTTAAGAGCACAGGGAACTTTTCAGATATGGCCTTTGGAAATAATATCTTGGCCATATAATTACTTACAGTTGGAATACCTCAAGGTCACCGAGTTTTTCTTTAAAAAAAAAAATTGCATCTATTAATTTTGCTGGTGTCACCATTAACATGATAGCATTCCTTCTTTCTTGGGTCTGCAGAACAGACCTCCCTTAGTATCAGAGCACATGCTGCTCTCAGGGACAGCAATCCTTCATGGTGGCTTGAGTTCTGTCCACTCCACTGCAGATGGAGCAGTCAGCTCCATTCTCTCTCTGACCTGACCTCAAGGAAAACTTCCCAGCCTGTATGGCTGCTAACATCAAAGGTCTTGTCATGTCTTTGAAATTAGTCCTAAACTCTCTGTGTTGAGAAATGGACTATTAACAACCTAGTTTAACAATTCTTAGGTTATTTCAACCATTCTTTTCAGAAGAAAACTGCATTCCAGACTGATTTCAGTGTGAGGCTTTTCCAATGCTTTGATCCTTTCCCTTATTAGACTTTTATACTTCACCTGCAGTGAAGGCACGCTTTGCTGTACATTCCCATCCCAGCACTGAGAAAAGCTGCACCCAAGCCCTTCCAGACCTTACTGACATTTCAGTTATTTACACAATGCAAAGGGAGGTACTCAGATTAGTCAGGAGACAAACAAATTGCTGACTATATACATACAGATTTCTGCAAGCTATATACATAGAGATTTCTATCTGTCTGCATAAATACGAGGGATTTATTTGTTCCAAAAGCTTGCAAATCTTGATTACCCTGACTGCCACAGAGGCTGGACATGTGTGAGGATTTGTAGTCTATCCTCAGTGAACACCAAGCTAACTAAAGCAGCTTAGACAAGATCTTTTATTTGATGGCAGAGAATTAATCTTGGATGCCACACAATGTATACAATCTCGAATCACTACAGGGATCTTATCACCCTACTCCCTTCATCATCTGCATGTTTTAACTGCAGCCAGCCTTTCTCCTCCACTGCAGTGTCCCATCATCTTACAGCACGCAGAGCCAGCGCCACTGTTTGAAAAAGGCACGGTCAGATCTCTCACTCATCTCTGCCTCCTCAAACAAAGCTGTGGAAATCATCCCTCTAAATCCTCCCTGATCTCCTTGTGGTGATTTCGCTTCCCAGAGCTGTTCAAACATATGGGCAGCAATCAGGCCACAGCCAACCTCACATTTACCAGGAACGTTTAGAACAGCTCAACGTCCCCTTTCTCCCTTTCTGCCTGTCATTTCGATTTATACATCTGCTTGCCTGTAATTTCAATCTATACGTGTCATTCCCTTGAGACATTATTACCCTGCTGAAGTGGAAATTCCTATCTGTATGCATTAGATAAATAACACTGCGACAGAAAATGTGAAAATCCCTGCACGATAAATCCTCCATATCGCTTGCAGGAAATACCATAACTCATAGAACAAAAAGAAAATAGATCATGATGAAGCAAGAACGTACATATACACAGAAGGGAGATTCTCAGATTTCAGGTGCTTTCATTAAGGAAAAATGTTTCATGAACTAAACAGATGTATCGTATCTTTAAAGCATTTCTGAGAAAATTTCATTGTATGATTAAGAGACTTGAAAACACATTTAAGAAAAAATACCTTGTAGAAGAAGGATTTCTGATTTGGTCACTTCTAGAAGCTGCAGCACTTGTTCCAGTTGATTTCCACTAACTTTACTGGCAGTCAGTGAGAACTGCATGACAAAATTTGAAGAGAAAACCACAGCGCTGACAGTGCATAGCAATTAGTGACTGAAACCAAGTTAGGCAGGATCCTTATGCTGTCACTATTCAAGCTCAAGGAATATTTACACAGGATCTCCATCAGAGGAGAAATGCACACATGAAGAATAATTGCAGTATTTCCCAGTGAACACATACAAGAAATACTCAAGTATGGATTACACACACAAGGCAAGCTTTTGAGAGAGTAGGAGCTTCAAAGGCATACAGCAGAAATGAAGTTTATTTATTAAGGTAAAAGTCAACATTGCATGCAAGATACCTTAGACCCACTACTTATTTCCTGATTTTATTGGGAAACACTACTAGTGGGTAAAGAAGTAGTGAATATAAAGCCTAATTCTGGACACAGGATATAAAGACCTGATTAGAAGAGAACTGAAGTATTTCTAGGAGGAAAAGAATCCTCTTAGTTTTGCTGAAACGATATCTAGCTAGAGAGACAGAAAGAATACATAAAAGTACACATGTAAATACTATAAATATATCTACTTGTATTTATATGTATCTGTATATATGCAGACTGCAAAAAGGTCAAAAACATTCAGAAATTTACTCTGTATTACATATATGAATATATATGCTTAACTATACACAACAAAAAGTTAGTCCTGATAAGCAGTTCTATTTATTCTTTTATGCCAACTATTAGCCTAATTTCAATTACAGCTTAAGCATTAATATAACTATAAAATATATAGCAGCAAAAAGAATAATGGTGTTTTGAGGCAAAACCAGTATGAGTTCCCTGAGTTATCCTAAAAACACTTCACCCATTGTCCCACCAACATGGCAATTTGTTTGTGTTGTCTTGTGGACTCCTCATTAGACATTTGTGAATTTATAAAAATACAAAAGCCTGCTTGTAACTCATGAACAGTGGTGAAAATTATTATTTTTACACTGCCATTTCCATTTATTCTTATTGCTTGTGATTTCTACAAGTATCTAAATTTACTCTGTATTTTCTATACAGGCAGGAATTCTCAAGTTAACCTTATCTGTTCTACAGGTTTTAATATTCATATTTCTAGTGTAATATGACAACTTCTATCTATTTTCAAGTTGCATATTGTTTTTTGTATCTTATCTGCATGTGTGATACAGATTCATTTTACCTTTCAAATAGAAGCAATATAAACTTGTTTGCCTCATATATTGCATACTCAAATAGAGGCAAGATTGCTTCCAGTGCTAGTAGTGTCATTAAATCCTGCTATGTTATCAAGACCAGATGTTCAGGATACAGGGATCTCTAAGGTCTCTGTTTCTTTTTCCAACAAAATGCATTTTGTCTTCCTTAAATTGCAAAGTGAAACTTCAAGCTATATACGGATGAAGGTTTCAAACCCTAAATACTACAGGGTTAAAGGTGCCCAATATGAAGTGAAACTTCTTGATTGTCATCATTTGTTGTGGTATCTCTAATCACACTATGTATGCATTAACTGGATTCAGGAAAATCACTTGAGCTTTTAGTGTTCTGAAAGCCTGAACAAATGGATTATTATGAAAAAATCTGCATCACAAAAAAAATATAAAGGAAGTATTTTTATTTCCTTTTGTTTAGCCCAATAAGGGGATTAAAATGATATTTGTTACCTAGAATTATAGCAGGATCCCAGACGGTTAACTCTGAGAAAACACAGTCTCAAAGGAATATTCCAGACAAACAAGAAGCCATAAAATAAATATATTCCCTTTAGCTACATAGGAAGAACATATGCAACACATTCTACATCAACTCCAGTTCTGTCAAATTACTGCTATGCCACAACTTCCAGCCCATGTTCTAATTTAAATGTGTTAAAACCAAATGAAAAAAAAAAAAGCCACTGATTTGTGTCCTATGGAGATCTTTTAAAAAAAAATTCACACCTAGACTTTTTATCAGACAATTCATATAACGAATAATTCCTTTAAAAAAGTTGTGAGGATAAAAGGTTCGGTGTAACCCTAGGCCTAGAAATGCTAATTTTCAATTTCACACTGAGTCAGCGAATGAGAAACAACAACAAAAAAATTTACTCTAATTAAATGAAAGAAGTAAAAGTAACCCTCCCCAAGCTGCTTTGGGCATCACAGGAGACACGAAGCACTCCATCAGCTCACCCAGTTACAGGGAATTGTGTCTCCCTTAGCAGGGTGAGCACCTGCGCTGCTGCTGGGGGTCGTGCCCGGGGAGCAAAGGGATGTTGGACACTCGGGAACCTCAAGCCTGACAGTGCCCATGCCTGCATTTCTCCTGCCAGGCTAATGCTGGTCACCGAACAGCAGCCCTTCAACCGCGGGCTGGGCTGGACTAAGGTAACTGACACAGACCCAAAACATCGCTCTGCCGCGCACAGGAGAAACGATGTTTGCTTATTTTCCTGCACAGATGAAGGACGGCTTGAATGGTTCATCCTTAACGGGTAAACAGAAGTGGGGGGCCTGAACTGAACTGCAACATCATCTCCTTTAAAAGCCTGTTGAGAACACACAGCTACACTGTGCTGTGGCAAGGACTGGGGCAGGACGAACACTACATGCGAGTGCTGGAAGTATAAACACACAGGACGCATCTGATGTTGAAGATGGGGAAAAGCACAAGCAAGAAGAAATTTCTGGTTTTGCAGCATCAGTTGAACCCTTTGAAAGTATAATTGCTTTGCAGCAGCAACACTGGACTCCCGAAAGCCACCTTCAAGACTTCTTCAGTAATTCACTAAGTAATTATGTACACAAATTAGGAAAAAGTATGGTAGAAGCTTAGTATGATTTCTGTTCTAGGACTAACCCACGTTCAGAACACATCTGCACATTGTATATCTCATTCAGTGTTCAGAAACCATATTGTCTAGAAGAAAAATAGCTAATTTATTCAGTGCTTTTCACATTAGATTTCATACTGAAAACTTCTGAAAAGCACTGAACTCCTCCAGTTCCCATAGGCTTCAATGATGCCTATGCATAAAAATTGAAATCATCTTTGTAACTTAACATATACAGATTAAGATCTCCATATTTGAACTTTTTCATGCAGATAAATGAAGAGGCTGTTTATAAACCAAGGCTCATACAGGAAAAACCTTCAAAATTAGTGTTCATTCAGCAAGAGAAATAAATGTTATGTCTACTTTGCACAGATGAATAAATCTACTTATGTCAATAAACACTAATGAAATGAATGGAACTAACATTGATTTCAGGGCAGCCAGGACTTTGGCCAATGTATTTACTCTGAACAAAACTGTATAAACACATTAATTGACTGCAAGGAGAAGGATTCAGAAAGATACAATACAAATTCTGCTGGCATTATTTTTAAACCAATACTCGTGACAGAAGCCATATTAATTTTTGAAATAATTTTCTCTTTAAGTTCTATATTTTGAATCATACCAATAAACTATTATTACCAAGTTCATCTTTATGCAAATCAAACTATAGTCAGTAAAAACACAGGTGCTTCAGTTCATTCATAGCACATGACCAGCCATAAATCCAACATACTTTGATTTTTATCACTTATACATTTTTTAATTATTTTTATCCCTTATTCATATTAAAAATAATTCGAAAGAGCTATTTTGTATCCTGATTTTTCTAAACTATTTAATGCTTATCAATAAATACGTAACTCAGAATAATTTTTAAATTACACCAAATCTGTATGTGGAAAGAAGGCTGGGGGTAAAATTAGGGGAAACTGAGCAGTTGTATTCACATCCTAACAGAGGCTATAATGATACGGAAATTCTAGGGTAAAACACAGCTGCTGCTCCCTGGATGGAATGGAGCTGGCAGCTCCAGACCTATTCCACAGTGATTCCCCATGGACAGACTGCAGCCACAGCACCTGCTCAGGGGTGGGACGGAGGCTGTAGAGTGGGAGCACCGTGGGCAGCCTCTGGAAATGCTCAGGGGAGGGAACTCGAGGTGCTCTGCAGCTGTGAAGCCACGGAGCACCTGCCCAGCGAGGGAGAGGGCAGCTGATGTCCTGAGCCAACAGCCTGGCTGCTGAGCCAGCAACCCGGGCAGGACGGCTCTCCTCAGATGAACTTGGTTCGTCCAAAGAGGGAAAAGGTAAAGGGATCATTTGTGCAGTTTCAGCAGACTTAAACTCCTAAAACTCCTTTCCTCCTATGGACAGGGGCAAACCCAGGATTCCTTTGCTTCCAAAAGGACTGCTGTGAAATCAGAAATTGAGGTGTTCAAGTCATCATTAGCCTTTGATGGGGAAACAAGGAGAAAAATCAGGAATTCAAGATGATCAATTTAGGATTGAAAATGATCATCTTGAAACTGAAGTTGAGCAGCTTAAAACTGTGCTCACTGCAATGGAGCACAGAGAGAAACTGGTGGAGAAACTGGCTCCTGTTTCAGACACTCTGTGGCTCTGCAAGTCAGTACATTGCACAGACCATGAGCCTTGGGACAGAGATATTTGGTACAATAATGATGATGATAAAGCCATAGAGAACCCTGATGCCAAAGGTGAATCATTCCTGTGTTAGGAAAACAGAAAGACCCAGAATTACCACCTCAACAACAGTAAAAATGTTACATTCAGCACAAATAGCAGTGACAGGACTTCTTCCTAACTGGAGACTTCATATAAAATAGGCATTTTAAGCTTTTAGAAAAGGCAAGTCAATCTTACATCCAAGAACAGTGACAAGAAATGAAAGAAATGTATTAACCATTGAGAAATCATAAAGAACTGTCATCACACAACTTCTTAGGCTGAAATGTAAAAATAAATGTTCAAATTAAAATTATCACAATGTATAGGGAAAGTTTTCAACAGAATACTTTGGCCAAAGTGTGAGTTCTAATCACAGCCATTTATACAGCCATCTAAAAGATAAGAATTAATAATACTTACTTCTTTTAAAATGTATTGATATAATGTATCTAGGAAGACCTATGTTTAGTCATCTTTAGCCATGGTGCCAATGTGATTCAAAGTCCATTTTGTAAATTTACATATGTATCAGACAGACTCTGACAACTGAAGTCTATTATTTGAAGTTTATTATTTAAGCAAGTTACCTACACGATAATTAAAGACATTTCTACTAAGACAGTTCATGCTTGCAAGAACTAAGGAAAGGGCAGTCAACTCTTCCACGTTTTATTATGTACTTTTACCACTTCAAATTATTAACTATGAAATCCAGATCACTGAATGTTATCAAAATATAAGATATTTGTCCTGAAGTTTCAAAGCCATGTGTTTCAGCTGTATCCTAACTATGTGCAGCAGCACTGTGCATTAGACTGGAGTGTGAGAAAGGCAATGTAATTGCTCCACCAGACAGGACTAACAGGAGAATTTGTTACTGAAGTCAGTGCTGTTGCAGCTGACCTGTTATCTCTGACAGACAGGTACAGCCAGGAGTTCAGTGGCCCTACAGTGGCTGCTGTACCTGAATTACTGAAATTCTTGTAAAGAAAATGAAAAGCATGAAGGAAGGACAGCAGCAGCTACCGAGTATGAATCAGGATTTCTGAATTGACTCCATCCGGTATTTCCATTCCCCTCTCCCTACAAAAGTGTGGTGTAAGAATAAAGTGAACGTGAGAAAGAACACAGTTGAATGTTTCTGTGGGAGCCTGCAAAGAAAACATACAGGTTAATACAATGATTTCATTTATTGAGTAGTTTCAGTATAATTACAGCTATATTAGGATTGTCATAGTGAGGCATCAACAGTGCCATCATAATGCCTACATAAAAGGTGACTCATCAGAGCCCTGAAATTCAAGTGAAACACTTACTGTCACTCAAAATGCTTTAGGAAATGAAAGCCAATTTTTGCAGCCTAACAGGCTAACTCACTATGCTATTTTAATTATTTTTCATTCAGATAGATTTTTCTTGGCACATAGAACCAATGCATCAAGGAGAAATTTCTTCTGAAAAACCACATAGCAAGCTAGTATCAATTGAGGATGCAAGAGTAAAAACAGAAAACAAAAAAAAAGAAAAAAGATGTTATCTAAGATACTAAATACTAAAGATTTACAGAAAAGGGAACAAGGGAAAAAAGGAGAACCTGTAAGGCTTTAAATTTATACACAGTCAATAACTGGGCATACTTTGCTGGGACTGTGTCTGATAGAGAATTATGCAAAAATTACTTCTAAGCCTGTAAGTAAATTTACAAGCCATTCAAAAAAGTCCATGCAACACTGCAACAGCTATTTAGGAGTCCAAAAGCATAAAATCTGGGGGAAAAATATCAACATGCTTCCTTATTTAGTGCAGAACATAATGTGTGTCATGTCTGTGAACATCCAGCAATCTGGGAGAAAAATACAGTGACTTCCAGCTCAGTGGGACGTGACTTTTTCAGGGAGTGATCTCCAGCTCAGCAACAGATGAGCCTCAGCAGCGCTTCCCTCCTCCTTGCACCTCCCTGCACACCAGGAAAGCACTGCTAGCCACTCTGGGTTCTCCTTATGGAGACTCCAGGTGATTTGGCCTTGTTTGTTCTCACACTGGCTGACAGCATTTTCAGCTAGGGAACTGTAACATTCACCTCAGAGAGCAGAAAAGCACAGGAGATAGTCTTCCAGTTGACGGGGGAAAAAATCTGAAGTGCTCTTTTAACAAAACACCACACATTTTAACAATCATGTTCAGTCTGTTTCCAACTTTCTTAACTGTCGGATAACTGTGTATCTTTAAAACTTTTAATGAAACACCGGAAATTCACGTTCTTATTCTTACAGTAGGTGGGATTGCCTAATATAGGTAGAAAGATACTCCATCACAAACACGTACATCTAGATATTACTTCAGCTTTCAATCAGCCTAATAATAATAGAACAGAGAACTATACTAAGGTTTTGTGAATTTCATTTTGATAGCACAAAAAGTATTATGAGAAAACCGATGAAATCCCATGAGCTTTGGAGAAATACACACATTCTTTACAGGCTCTCCAGCATCATGTTGAACTGAAAATAAAAATTCTGTTTCAATGAAAAATAAAGTTTTTTCAGTTCTTTCTTGGGCATTTTAAAAGCAGTATAATCCATAAGATTTAATCTATAAAGTTGTACTGCTTAAGTATAGACATAATAGAGCCAAATGTTCCATTAAACAAAATAAAGGTGGCTCGCTTTCTTTCAATTGTCAAAATCTGAAAATACTAAATTTCAAAGTAACGTATCCTTATTTCAACAGAAATTTCCATTTTCCAATCAGTTCTTAAGAACATATTTCTATAGCATTATCATCCACTGAAGTTTTCTTTCCTTCACATGACCTAAAACTTTTTGTCTGACTGTGTAATTTTCAATACATACACCTAATGTGCTTAAGAGTTTGTCAAGGTCAGTAACACACCATCACCTCAGATGCTTTTTGAAATTATTCCTCATGATCCATCTCCGTATTATGAAAAAATACAAGGGAAAATAAATGCCTGAAAATGAAAACACAACGAATAACTGAGAAGCTGCTGATCATCCCTTTGCTTATTTGAAAAATATTGAGGTAAATTGTAATGAAATGAAGTAGCTGCTAGAAGCAGCTGATAGAGTGGACAAATAATGGTGATTAATCTCCCATCCATAGCAAGGATTTTCAGTGGAAAGTGTGTTAGTGAAGTTTTCTCCTAAGAGCCCAGTCCTTATGAGTGGTTCTCACCATGAGCCTCCCTCAGGACATTCAGTATCAGACAGCACAGACTCTCTTCTGCTTGGATGGGAACACAGCATCAAACTCCAACTGTGCATGGAAACCAACAACAGAGCAGGTATTCCTCCTTTGGGTGGCAAGGCACCTCCAGATAGAGGGTTTTATAAATATTAAACTTGTGAGATTTGCACTCCACTTACAGAATTAATAATGTAGGAATGTAACCTACATAGTAACTGCTTCATGCAAAGCCTCCTTCTTCCACACAACATCCCAGGATTAGACTGCGCTAGCCTACTCTAAAAATAAAGTCACCCATCATGTGGCCTTGCACCAGCTATGAGTAATCTGTTTTCCTCCATCTCCAGCTTTCCACTAACATGGCAGTTTGGAACACAAGTCTTTTCCTGAGCAGAAAATAAAATAGATGTTAAGTGAGTGAGACTAAGCCTAGGAAAACTGCTTGCATTGCATTAAGGGTTGGTTGCCTTACAATGACACCTAAATGTACTTCCATGGGACAACTTCTTCCCAATTCTATGGTAAAATGCATCAAAGAGAGAGGCTTGGGTTTTTTTAAGTTATGTAACAAGAACCCAAAATTCACATACTTATATTGTAAAAGTACAAAAAGCTTCAAGCAATAAAACAGCATAGAGCTCTTAATTAGTTTTCAAGGGTTACATTTTGTCACCGTAAAATGGGACAGAAACAGGAAAGCAGAAAGGGCAGAACGCTCCCCAGAGGACTATGTAACGGTGTGAACAAAAATTTAGTCTCTAGAGCTCATGCTCTGCATCCTGTACTCCAACATTAATCTAAAAGGAAGCACACAGTGACAAAATGCAATCATTCTGACTGATGAAAATGAAGGCATATGTCAGAAAAATTGGCATTTTACAGATGATACTAATAATAGATCTAATAGATCAAGAATGACAAAAGAAATTAAATATTTTTGAAAGTACACATATGTTCGACTTCCAGGGGAAAAAAACACATAATAAAACCACCTTTTGACAGCAAAGGCCAGGGAATTTTTTTTTCTTTGGTTGTGGATCTTTCTTGTACTTCTATTAGTTGTGGGACTCTGAGGACTTAATTAGTTGAAGTTAGAATTAATTCTGGTCTTCTCCTCTTTGTGCATAGGCAGGGGTGCCATCTCTGAATATGTAGGGACAGGTGGATTGATTACTAAACACGGTTCTCCAGAAGGGAAATGCTGCTTTGTGCCCCAGCACTCATCTCTGAAAAACACCTTCAGTCCAAAGAACATGGACAGAGACTACCCAAAGTATCTGGTTTTTACCTGGGAGGAGTTTGATGATTTTTTAAATAGAATGTTTTCCATTTTTAACTCAATTCCTTTTTCCTTAATCTCTCGTTCAAATAAACACACACAGAGACCTCAGAGCAGTCAGTTCACCAGAACAATGGTCATTTTTGGTTGGCTAAGCCTAAAAGGGCAGGCTGCATGAATTCTTTTCTCTCGTGGATGATGATGAAAAACTCAGTGCTATCCATTACAAATCTTCATGTGTAGATGTAACTCACCCATAACAAACTTATGGATGCAAAAAACCTTAAAGTGTCTGTGAGATTTATTCACACCTTCACCTTAGGAGCAAAAAAGGCAGCCAGACAACTTCCTACTGGAGCACATTTAGAAGAAATTCTGAACTCAAAAATAATTTCCAGAAGTGACACGAAGAAAGAGAGATCTGACCTAAGGTGTGCTATCTCAAATTTGCATCAAAGCTCCCTGTGGGCTGCCACGGGCAGCCCGAGCTGGCACAATTCCCACATCTGTGGCTGGGAATTTCAGCTAACACGGACTGCAGCAGCTCTGCAAGGGCTGTCTCTAGGAAGGGAGGAGTTATGTGTTCACCATATGTCAGCCATTATGGCCAAACGTGGCTTTTCAGAAAAGAAACAGCTTTGTGACAATCAAAAGCTAAACTATCTGGAGCACAGATTTTGTATCATCTTCACAAAAATTAGAAGTGAAAGAATAAAAATTGAACATGCCATGAATGTCAGTTTCCTGCAAATCTGTGAATGAAGTCTAGTTTATTTTTGCATACATTATAAACTAATTCACAGAGATATAAAAAAATAATGTGAGAGGAAACAAGGCAGGGTTGTACTTATTTCCTCCTCTGATTCCAGCTGACTTGTCTTTTGTAAAGAAACAGCAACCACTAACTTCATGTGCGTGTGTTCAAAAGCATAAAGGACTTTTGTAACCCTAAGTTCCCTTGGAAGGCATGCAAACAAAGCAAGCAAGCAAACAAAAAGAAAGTTTTATAAACGAAAACATTTTCCCTTCTCTTTGAAAGCAACAAGACAAAACAAAAAAAGCCAAACACCCTGTTTCAGAATCTGGAATTAAAGCTATGAGTGGTAACAGCCAGGATCAGAGAAGAGGAGTGAACATATAAACTCAAGGATTCTATGATGACAAAGGGAGAATAAGAAAAAGGATTATTATCTCTCGCCTCTGAAACTGACTCTGAAATGGGCAATTTGTATATGGAAAGACTCCAGTCAAGGATATTATGTACATTATTCCAGAAGGCATGAATATACCCTTAAAAAAAAATTAAACTGCCAGGACAGTTTGAGGACATCCCAAATGATTTAAACATTTCTCTGTCTCATCCCTCACCTTCTCGTTACCTGCCACTTCATGTATTTGCCTCACACACTGAGGACTTGCTTCTGTGTTGGAATTAACATTTTTAAGAGAAAAGAGGCATGAGATTCCTCTAACCAACACCTACTGTGTACACATCAACATCTAAACTAGTCTACTGGACTTTCCTTTTTGTCAGTGGAGACCTAGGGGAGCCTATAGATAATTCACCTGAAATTTTAGACAGAGCTGAGATTAAAAGTTTTGGACAGAGGTGACAGAAAATGAAGCACATGAAAACTACAGTCATCACACATTCATCACACTTCTGCCACCTCTCTTGGTCCATCTTCCATCTTCGTCCCCCTTCCCCAGAGCTGGATGCAGTCTCACCCTGAGCTTCTCATGTGTAATCATGTTCTCATGACTGTCTGAACAGTCACATTTACAGGAACTTTGTCACAACACATACGCAGTAGAAGATGTCTTTCCACATCTAAATCTGTTTTTCTGGATTATAAATCATGAAGGTCCAAAGAAAAATGGCCATTTTTTTGAAATGTAAGATTCTCCGGACTAACACCCAAATTCCCTCCTCTAGGAATCGTGAAAACAAGTCATAATTCTACGTGTCATTAAAATATAAAGCTACAATTACCTACGGTGGCTTCTAAATGCTCCCTCCCAAAGCAGAAGTGGCTCATGCCCCTCCGTGTCCAGCAGGCACCACGGGCACTGACCACAAAGCCAAACCATTCCCAGGTGTCTCTGCTGCTCTCCCCACGTTGCCTACGCCGTCCTGTTTCCTCTGGAATCTTGGATCATGAAGGTCATGCCACACAACATATTTCTTCTGACTAAACTGTAGAAATCTGACATGCGGAGAGAGTGAACAGCCAGCTTGACAGTGATTGAATGTAACTGCTTTGAAGTCACATCAGATTTAGACTGACTGTATCCTGTAATATTTGGGAATGCACTGTACAAAACTGTTTTTTTTTTTCTTCCTATTCATCTACACAAGCACGTTTTAAAAACAAATCTGCTCTTTTTTTGACACAGTATAGTAACAACCTGAGTCCCTGAACACCTTAGCATTAAAAAAACTCCTTCTTTTACAAAATTGCTGAAGATCACTGAAATGTAACCTTTGTGATAGGTCAGTTAACTTCAGACCAGTAAACACAAACATGCCTTTGCCTCCAGTGCATATATTCCATTTTAAGAGCTGTGTTCATCCCATCTACAAATACAATTTAGTGTAAGCAGTCACATTTTATTTTCTCACTTTAAAAATGCCCAGAGATTATCTCTAATGTTTATGCTTTGATTTGCTTGAATAAAAGGCTATTTGAGAAAGTTGGACACAAACATTTCCTGCAATTCTCAATAAAAACCATATTAGAGCTGGATATTTGATGCACCAAATTATCTTGACTGGAAACCTACTAAATAAGAAAAAATTTCTTGCACTGCATTTTTCTTTAAATGGAATTAGTTTCTGTTCTATGCACTTAGTTAAAATCAATCACAAATGAAATTTTGGTGGCAATTAGTTTGCATTTCACTACCTGTATCACTGACTTTATGTGGAGAGGTGTTTTTCACTATTCCCTAGAGATTCACTGCAGAGGCAGGACTCATGCAGTCAGTGACCACCATTCCTTCAGTATCTGTGACTGGCTCTCCTGGCCCTCCAATACCCACTCCATGATTTTACTTTATGAGCTTCAGCATTGTTGTCACAATCTACAACTGAATTCTGAATATAATTCCAGAACACAAGAATTACACGTTTTCAAACACTAAATTAGGCATACTGCACACAGGACAACCTGGGGGACGTGTGCAGTAAGGTCACAAAGTTGACGGCTCCAAGTAGACATTTTTCTGCACAACGGAAACACAATTATTTCTATAATATGCTGACAGTCTTTAAAAATTACTAAAGTGCTCCAGAAAACCATAAAAATACCTACTGTTGTTGTATTTCTTCCCCATTGAGACTTAGGCAATATTCCCAGAGCTCCAACTCCAGGATTTTAGACTGATTTAGACAGGCAAGTTTATAAAATGGATGTGAAAGATTTTGTTGCCACTTAAAATATAAAGCTGGAGTTGGAGAGCTGCAGCAGTACATCAGAAACCTGGGATGGATTGATGCCTTGAGAGGCTAGCTAGACAGGAATTAAGTAGGTATTTATTAAAAAGGGCTTCACAGGACACACCTTGGGCAGTACAAGAGCCTGGCCGAGGATACACCTGACATGGATGACAGATCACACATTTTCACACTTTCATAAGTTTGGGTCCATTTACGTCCCGTCCTCCCAGATTGCTCTCCTAAATTTGCTGTTGTTTGTACTTTTTGGGAAGCTGCAACAGTGTTCTTGGTTCTCGGGCTGGAAAAGGATTGTTTTGTTTAACTAAACTTTGAAGAGAACTGCTAACACTTCATATGAAGTTCAGAGTTATATACTAATGCAGTACAGAAGCTGGGAAATATGAAAGCTAAAAATTAAGGCAACAGGATCAAGGAAGTGCTGGGGAAGAGACCACTGAGAAGTGCTTAAGCGTTAGGCATTGTAGACTCCGAAGTGGCACAAATGTGCTGCTTCTGATTCACCTCTCGCCGAGCCCAGCTGATGCTGCAAAGTTGCATAATGTGTGTGAAGTGTGGAACAGCTCAGTGACGGCACAGACAAGGCAGGAACAGCCACTTCATCTGTTCTGGTACAAAATCGTGCCCTCAAGAGATTCAGGTGAAGAAGCAGCCCCATTGCTCAAGGCAGCATGGGCAAGAGCCTTCCTTTCTGCTGTGCAAAGGGAAGCGGGAGAGAGCCTGCATGCAGAATGGACAGGACAGCACGAGCAGCACCAACACACTGCTGGGTGAGGCATTTGAGTTCATTACCTGTGTTGTTGGCCCATTCTCACTTGTAAATAAAAAAGGGCCAGATTAAATCCATCCGTCTATGACCCTGGATAAAGGAGTTTCAGTATGTTTGGAACAAATAAGAGCACCCAGCAAAACCTTGGCTATGCTTGTATGATCTCAAATTACAAAAAAGAAAAATAGCCTGTTCTTCATGGAAACCATTTCAGAGCATTTAAAGTATTATTTTTTTAAAAAGAAGAAACAATTAAGAAAAAAGAATCTTGAAACCATGAGAAAGTTAATAAGAAAATGTGAAAGCCTTCTCTTTGTAATTCAAAATAAATTAGAATTTTCTTACTGCACCTCCTCAGTGTGCTGTTCCTAGCACTTCAGTTAGGCAAGGCATTTAGGGTTGAAAACCTAAGACGCAGGTAATCATTTTGCTATTATCCTTAATTTTCCCAACAATCATTGCCAGAAAGAGAAATGCAAGTAAAGGCGTTTTTTATTCTCATTACAAACTCTATCCTTCTGAGGCAATATCAGAATTTTAATGACTCATATAGTCTGTGAATGAGCATAATGAACACTACCTCTCTGACACTTTCAATGTTCTGTAATTTGATTTGTTGCCAATTCCTGTTCTCTCCTGTTTACAACCTGCAGGAAGCAGGTGAAATATCTAGCCAGTCAAAAGAGTGAATATTTATAAGACTCAACTTTATGGATTCATTTTACCTCTCCAGCATAGTTGAGAGCTTTATCTTATTATGCATTTTGAGAAACCATTATGCACATGCCCAAGCAACAGCAATCATTCCGAGAGCAGCCCTATTATGAGGTGAAATAGCTTCAGGGGAGAACTTTGCCAGATGTTTAGCAAGTCTCCTAAAAGTTTAAACTCTTCCACTTTATAAAGTAGACACACAACTGCTAATGCCCCTGGCTTGGTACAGGGCTAAGATGAATTTCTCTTGGTTGTCTCAAGGACACAAGGAGAAAGCCAGGGGATGGTCCTGGGCTGGGGATGAACCAGCTGCAATGGGAAGGAGCCCAGCAGAGGAATCATATGTCTGTCCCCTCACATGCCACCAGACAGGCTGCCCCTCGTGCCCCGAGTGTGGTCACATTGTCAGGATGATCCTCCAGATAAGGACTGACAGCCACTCCTTTCATGGAAAGAGATGCTCCCCACATCATTCTCACCTGACTCTGCTGGGATGCAATGGCAGGACCTTCTATCTCTCAGCTCTGCCCCTTGCTCTGCCACAAAATGAGGGAGACCTTTGATAAAGGTTATCTGAATTTAAATCATTGGCAGAGTCTGGCAAAATTAATATTCTAGGGCTCTTAATTCCCTTTTTTAATCCACTAAACAGAAAAGCCTCTAATTTTGTAACAAATTGACTGCAAGTTCATATGTTTATGGTCTAAGCTTTCAGAAAATTACCAGACACACATCACACCTTTAGGTCAAGAAACTTCTAATCACACAATAATTATCTTAGTATTACTGCTCAGGCAACCTGCTGCATGGCCAGCAGTAAACACAGAGCTCTCCAGTCCCTCCACAGAGCACAGAGGACAACATGAGATCTCCTCAACATCTCTTTTCATGCTGAACTGGGAAAAACAAACAAACAAACAAGAAGAAATGGAAATTGCTGGGCAGGATGGTTTAGTCTCCGTCCTCCAGTGCTCTCTGTTGTGAATCCTGCCTTGTTGACAATTACTCCTTTTTACTAGCTTACAGTGACATCTGTCCACCTATTTGCATTCACCTACTGGAGGACAGAAAGAAATCTTTATTGCAAAGCTCGCTTTCCTTCACCAGACCTCTAAACCCAGTCACTTCTGATATTTCAGATTTGCACAGCTAACTTTCATATGAAAAGATTTTTTATGGCTTGATATCTTAGACAAAACATAATTTTAAAAACTAAGTAATATTTTATATATATTCTGAATGTTTAGGAAGCAATTAGAATCCTGCTTTCCAAAGACTCCTTTATAATCTTAACAGCAGTTTCAAACTGTTTTATTCCCTCTGGCTTACACAGTCACCTGAAATGCCACAACATTTTAAAATTATCTTTGTTATTTTTTTAAGTGCTGTTTGGAACAACAAAAAAGGCCTCAGCAAGGAACAAGATTCAGGCATGCACATTAAGGATGAAATCACATCGATACATTTCATATACATGAAAAATTAATGCAAGATGAATGGTGAACACTGAATAAGTGGCTCTTTGCACAAAGACTTCCACGTCGTATTTCTGGCTGATGACAGAAGTCTGTTAACAAAATTAAATAACAACCTTTTAAGATTATGAAATGTTAATGTATTAGGGAATAAAAGAAAATAGGCTTCAGACAAAACAAAAATAGCTCACCTATGGTGAATGTGAGAGTGGTGAATTCATATGTATTTTATTGTAATATACTAGAACATGGCTTGGTGGTTTAAATAGAAATATATATGGCAAGGGGAAGATGGTGCCCACTCAGACAGAGGATGGGGGACTGAAGAAAGTCTTCTCTTTTTAAAAGGGTCATGAAACAACAAGGACAGCTGAGTGAACTGGTGGAACCCAGTTCTCCTTTGACAGAGAAGCACCCAAATTCATGTTGAAGAAGTCACTGTAAGATAGAACATGCACTGGATGTATATGGGTGCACTTGGCCGCACTCTGCTATGTAAGGACTTCTGAGCCACTGCAAAGGAGGTCAGATTAGGTGGAAAGAACCCTCCTCTTTCAGTTTTACACTCTCAAGTTCAGAAAACAGTCCAGAATTTAGAACAACTCTGCATGACAGCACAGGGAACCATCAAGAAACACAAGCAAACAAATACCTATTGAAAGGATAATACTGATGTACTTCACTGGTTAAAATATTGCTTGAAAACAATTATTTCTCTTGTCTCATACCTATCTATCCATCCATCCATCCATCCTTTCTTTCAGTTCCACGTCAAAATAAAACAGTGCACAACAAGTGGGAGGAAAAACAGTGTTTTCCCTCTGGTGTTCAAGAACTGGCATCCTAGATTCATTAAAACTCACCAGAAATGTATGATGTGTTAAAGAAGTAATTGAAAATAAATATTATAGTTATTTGAAATTACAAACCACTTCACACTCTTAATTACTTCAGCAAGCTGTGTACTTTTACACTTGCAATCACTCATAGAGATGAGATTACTGCTAAGGCAGACTCAAAATAAATATACATGCTAATAGATGCCAAAAAAATTTTTAAAATTAAAAAGAATGTTTTCCTCAAATATCTTGAAGAAATTGATTTGTGAAGAAAGAAAACATTCCCCTCAACTTCTGGGATTAGTAAGGAATAAGAGTCATTTCCCACACAAAGCAACATATTAAAATCTACAAATGAATATTGGAAAAGGAGTTTTAAAAAATACAGGAAAAATTAAACATAACTGCAAGAATGAAATTATGAAGAATATTACTTAGATAATGGCAGGACAATGTGATTATCAGATGATGAAAATGGGTCACTGTTAGATAAAATATCTCTGTGACTTACTAGCGATTGCCATCCTTTCTTTACAATTGGGTAAAACAAAAACATCTCAAGGATGGATTCTCACCAAACTTCGTAAGAGTGTCTTCCCTTAAATAAAAGTACAATGACATCTTCAGGTCTGTTTAACAGGACACAAAAGCAGGTTTTAACGAGCTTCAGTGGGCACATTTTTATATGTTTGCATGAACTCCAGCACATGACATCTTCAACTCAAGGTTACAGGTAATATGGCCAAAAGCAATTTCACAACCTTTGCAATCACGGCCTGATGACACCAAAAGTGTTATTGCAATTAAAAATACAAGTTTCCCAAAAGTCACTATGGTTTATGGGCTAAGTGATTTGGCTGTCTCTGGAAAACTTTTAGAGCATGGCTTATAAAATTATATATTTTGATCCAGTAAGAAAGGATTACGAGATGAATTTTTAATGTCTCTCTCTAGTGCAGGGCATGGAGATATAGAGAATATTCCTTCTTACACCTACTTCTCTGATTTCTTATGCCAGTCACAGAATGATTCTTAAAGGTCTTCATAAAAAGGTACAGAGGAGATGCTGCTGTTGCCTGCATCTCAGATCAATTATTCTGCAGCTTTTCTACTTCTGTAATTCAGGGAGTGTTTGAATGAACACTCTAGTAAAGATGGTTTTAGAATATGTAAGGTCTTTTCCACTTTAAATGTGTGACACATCAGCACAGTGTAAGTGGTAACATTTACCTAATATTTTCATGCATGTCTGGGTCTTTAGTAACCTAGGAAAACCTTCAGCTTCAGTAAAATTACTTCCATTGCTTGTTTGCTTTCCCCAAGTAAATGAAGGAGCATCATATTGGGAGGGTCAAAAAGAATGTGACACCTGTTTTACTGTTTCAGAAGATAACCATAATACTCACTAAACATGTGCAGCAATGAACTTGGACATGGTTCATGCCAACTTTATCACACTGCCCAGTGACCCAACTTTCTATTAATTACCTTCATTATGGGCATTTTTCTTCAACAGATAAAATTAGAATAACCTTGATAACAAAGGAAGTGTCAGTTGTACATTCTAACTTTAGTTACATTTGCTGATAATTTTGTTGTAATATTCAGAGAATTAAATGTCATAAGGAAAAAAAATAATGTTTATATAAATTCTGCACAGAGAAGTTCTTGATACACTAAATGGGTTTCTGTGAAAAATGAGCTTTGTATTAGCCCTTTGACAAAAAAGCCCAAAACTTGGTTGTTTCAGAACACAGACTGTACCATAGTTGTCTTGAGCAATTATTATTATGCATCTTGTCACTGAGTGAAAAATGAGGTGTTTATCCTGTGCATTGCATGGATAACTGTCACCTCTCCTCAGAGCTCCTTGCAGTATTTCCTGTTCCTGTTTACATCTCTGTGACAGACACAGCAACAACTCACACTGAGAGACCATGGCTGCAGCAATGCCCAAGTTATTCTTTGAGCAAGAGACCCACAGGTTCATTTACACCTGCAGAAATTTTGCTGTAAGCCAACTGTGCATAGTGTTCTTTCAGAGCCAAAAAACTAAAATCTTCCTAGATGTTGGTAATATAAAATGTTATAAACTACATTTGAAGTGGTGTTGCAGTTTTACTTCTCTTCCTTTTTATATTAATGCTGGTTACCAATGGTAAGAAAGCATAAGAACATGGGAAAACTACAGGGAGCTCTTACAACAGCAAATATTCAAACATCACAACTTTTTATTGCTATGATTTTAAGTTGTTCTGGGGTTCAAAGTTACTTACTTTGAAATTCCCACTGAAATATAGTGTTTTTGGTTTCACTAAATTATTACCCAATTTCAGAAGCTGGACCTTAAATTATTAGATACAAAAGTCTGCAATACTATTATAGAGTAACCCCCACAGATGTTTTGACAAGAAGTTTGCCAGTTTCTATTGAAGAATTTCTCTTCCTAGCCTGAAATCACTGTTTGAATAACTGAAGTTTTTTACACAGCTTTTTTTCTCCAGACAGAAGACAAGACTCCCATTAGAGCTTGCTGGCCTTCCTTGCTCAGTTTAAAGGACTTCCCAGTAGCACCAAACCTGTTACTTTTTCAGAGTTCTCAGCACATCCTGACTTCCAGACCCAGGTAACAAACTCAGCACCTGGCAGTGAGGTCATCGTGAACTTTATTTGAAAACTGCTCTTAGGTTGAGGTTTCAGAGAAATTAATGATCTAATAGAGAAACATCTCAAACAATTCCCATGCAAAAGCACCCTACTATGTTGGGAAGTCAGCTCCAAGAGTTTAGAATAACTGGGAAAAAAGCAAACTAAAAGCATGGGGACATCAGTGCGTTGGGCCAGATGGCCCCAGCTCGCCGCTCCTGTCCAGCACCACTCGCTCCAGTCAGAGAGGCTGAGGGGAGAGGAACCTCCCACTGAAGAAGTGCTCTTGACACAGCAGGACAGGGGGCTGCACCCTGAGCACCAGCACTGCTCTTCGAAGCACGAGTTCTAGTGAGTGAATCCTATCCAAAAGGGCACTTAAAAATCAAGTTTCAATCAGTAATCTACTATTAACCCCCGTTACTCACAGCTGCAGTGTTCGACACCAACACACCCCCCCAGACTTGCCTCGGCAACCAGAAAGTGACAGGGTTTGTAGCATTTTCTGTTAATTACATGGAAATTATTAATTATTCTTCAGCACTTCCCCTGAGACTGGTAATTTTCAGGTGCTATCTAATAAATGAATCGTTCTGGTTAGCTAAAACATCTCAATTGTTCATTCCAACTTGGCAAGCTCAGCATTAACACCAACGCACAAGCCCCGTAAAACTCAACCATGGCGGCAAGTGGCAACTCCAGATGCACACTCAACACTGGAGTTAAGTCATACAATGAGGGAGTTGAACTATCTGTATTTCCTCTCAGACATTCTGCACTGACTGCAGTGCTGTTTAAGTTATTACTGATTTATGCCATCCTGTGTTGGGCACATATAATGCAATTTAGAATTACAAGTCCTTACATTTCAACTGCCTTGTAATTGAAACAGGGGAGTGCCCCACACTGCCAGGAGGAGGACCGAGCTCTTGGCTGCAGCAGGGCTTTGCAGGGAGCTCTGTTCAATGAAGGAGAAGCCTGCTCTTGTCCTGTGTTCCTGCCTGAGTACAGCTGAAGGGAACTGACATTTCACCTGCACGCAGATGACACTTCCAGCTGAAGCACCACGCTCCTGCTGCTGGCACCGATTCATCACTCTTAAAATTATCTACACAAGAAAACAAAGTTCTGCTCTGAGCAGGGGATGACACGTGTCTGCTTTGACCACGCTGAGAGACAAGAAAAAACCCAAGGGATGGATGGATGGATATTTCACATATGTATTTCCTTTCACTGTAAAGGATGTGGATTTGATTTGGTTCATGTCATTCACTGACAAAAATCAAAATTTAATATAGTCAGCAACATCACTAGTGAGATGCAGATTCCAACGATAAAAACCAGCAAAAGTACATATAACAGAGTGTAGATGAAGAGCCAATTCCTTCGTAATGGTCATTATTTAATACCTAGAAAATGCATTTTAAAAGTACCCCCACAATTCCAACTAACTGTGCCAGGTATCAGTACAGCACTTACTCTAGAAGTTATCCTGTAGATTCTTTCGATACAATTTGTCACATGCACTGCCTCAAGACACGGGAAAATAGCACAAAAATATTGAGTAGGGTTCTTAGTAAAATTTTAAGTTAAATTCAAGCACAGCTAACAATCTTTAGCTGTTACATTTGCATGCAAAATAGTGAACTGCAACATGCAGAATGACAGATTTTTCATTATGTCTGAAAAAAAAATTCCCCTTTATTTGATACATCATACAGTGATAGTGAAGAATGGCAAGAGACACGTGCACCTTCAGTACACATTTAAAATATTAATTGCAAAGCACAGCATCTTTGGCAGCTCCTTCACTGCTACTTCCACTCAAGTGTAAAACAAGATTACTGTGAATTCTGATGTGCTACAGTCTTTCCACCTCAGGCAATGATCTTAAACCTCATTAGCTGAGTAGGTCTGTGTGGGATCAGGACTGAAAATGTGCAAAGAGTCAAGATTCAAAGCTGGAGGATATTTGTACGTGAGAAGAATCCAAGCACGCAAATAGAACGCTCATCTGCACATCTCTAATCCTCTCATTAGATACAAGAACGTGCACTTTGTGTCATACACCAGAGCAAACACCATGCTGAGACTGTTCCCCCAAGACTCCCAGAAATCAATGGTTCTGGGTTTTATTTTCTGGTCTATTAAGCATGATGTTACATGATACATGCGTACATTGACTTTGTACACCATTTGTTCACTCTAAAGCACTCCCCTTTTTCTGCAATGCTGTGTGATGAAATTAAGTGAATAATGCAAAGGCAATGAGCTGGACTGGAGATTCTCTCAGAATGTTACAAATCAGACAAGATTTCCTGTCCACTACTACAACAGATTACAACAGTTGTTTCCTACATCAGCTTTACTATCATTTTGTCCAGAACAGCTGTCACTTCAGCTCACCTGTCCTTACCCTAATCACCACATTTATGGGGTTTTAATACTAGCAGTCATTCAGAAGACTTTTCAACCCACGTACAATACCTTATTTGATTAAAAATCAACACTACTGATTCAGAAAGCTCCTTTTCCAGAGACAGAATATTCCTTTTGGTGCAAGCTACCTAGACCTGCAATTCAAAATTTTTGGACTTTATACAAATTATTCAACACATTAGTTACTTATTTGTCAAAATCAAGAAATTTTCTTTTTTCTCTGTACAACACAAGGTTCACTTCTCAATTTATAAAAAAATTACAATTTTTACCCTTCCTTCCAGTGTTCTCTGCCAAATTTAGCTATGATCAGACCCATGCCATTTTTAGAATTTCACTGCTGCCAAACAGTTTGTAACAAAAACTACGGCAATTCATATTTGTTCCTTTTTAGTTACACTCTGATATCATTTAGCACTTGTCCATTGCCTAACATGCAGTGCTCCCAGCTTTTGCATTTTTATCTATTTATGTTCATCCTCATTACTCCCTTGTTGATTAACTTCCCTTTTTAATCATATTTTTTTTAATCCAAAGTAGTTCTCTTTCACGAATAATGAGTTGTATTCTTTGGCATCTAATGAATCAGACTTGCAGAGTTCCAATTATCATTGGAACTCCTGTTTCAGCATTTCCTCCCACTCCATTCTCTCCTAACCACTTTCAAATTCCCATACATACATTTATATATTAAATGGAGAAATATGCCATGTTAACTCTGTGACATTGACTACACCGTGGTTTTTACATATCAACCAAAACTTTCATAATCACTTTTAGTTCAGAGATCAGTGACTTAAAGTAACAGTGGCACAGCAAAATGAGGCTCTGTGTAAGCCAAGGAAGCAGTTTGTCATAAAACACTGACTAAAGACTCCAAACAATCTGAATACCTGTGACATCATCAGCTCTTTCCTCATTCCCAAGAGCAACAATAAGAGAGAAATCAATATGTCAGGAAGTGTGCTACATTTATTGTGCTCATCTTCCAAGGCAGGATATGGGGGAGAAGAAAATCATGTGGTCCACGAGAAATAACATCCAACCTGAAAGATGGCGGGCTGAGGAAAAAGGCTCCTCAGGAACAAACTGCTGAGCTGAACCAGAAACAGCTTTTCCTGTTTTCAGAGCTGAGATAAAAATGTTTCATGGAAACCCCTCCAATGTACGCTTTTGGTGCAAAGTTTGGATTCTTGGCAAACAATTCTCTCAGCCTTCTTTTGTTTAGAATGTTGAAAAAACATTGGAAAAGATAGGAAAAAACAAATAAAGGCAACTAGACAGGGAAGTTTTACTAAAGTAATTGTTCTTCACATTTTCCTAGAGGCACAGGCATGCTAATATATTTCACAGGATTGTCTGAGGTGGAAGGGACACGGAAGGATGATCAAGTCCAACTCTTGGGTGAAAGGCCGACACAGGGATGGAACCACAACCTTGGTGCTATTGGCATCATGCTCTGACCAGCTGGGCTAATCGTGGGGTCACTGCAAGGGACCTATTTCAATCTGCAGTCAGGAAAAGCACATCATTACTGAACTAAGTTTCCTGAAGGTTTATCTTAGGTTCTGTATTGCTCAGCTGCTGGATCTTGCTTTGCACACACTTACAATCTAAGTGTATGTTCTGTGAGCAGAGGCTGCACCTCAGTGACGAGGAAAACAAAATGTGTGTGCAGGGATGTGCACCAGCAGCCAATGAGTCAGTTTTACAAATGTTATGTTGAAAGGCATTAATAATGCCATAACTCCAAAATAATTTACACACACTTATTCCTCCTTCTGTGAATAAGGCTCTTAAGTGTTCAAATCAGTGCTTGAATGAAAATTGGGTACCCTTGAAAAGTGTTATTGTATATATGGCAATAATAGTTTTCCCAAAAGCTGATAAAATACGGATTTAATTATGCAGGTTCTTGTACATCAGTGACTTGCATGTGAGTAAGCTCTCTGCATAATAAGATACATACAAAATATACATCGATAATACACAATTATAATTGAATGCTTGTAATTATTTTCAGGATCAAAGCCCTTATTAAAAATTCAAATTAAAGTGTTATAATGGTAGCAGTCATGATGGACTTGCACGTGGATTTAATGAAATTAAGCCCTGTAATAAGTGGGATGTTTTGCATATACAATTAGATAATCTTAGAAATGATCACTGTAGGGCTGACAAGTGCTAAAAGAAAAGAGATTAAATGGTGACATTACAAACATTTAGCATGGAAATAAGAAAAATAACAAAACTCAAACCCCGGTATTTCTCGGAGACATGGTGAGCCTACCAAATGACCAAAGTGACAGAAAGCCTGCAGGCACGGGATGGGCTGATGGGCTGGAAGCGATGTCTGGGTAATGACCAGCACGGAGCACTGCAGCAAGGCAGCAGCTCCCGCAGCCCTCCAGGCCAGCAGGGCGCAGCGCGGCCACTCCGCCCCGCTAAACTGAGACTTGGACCCAAGGTGAACTGCTTGTCCTCGTCCCCTGCACTCTGCAGGGTTCTCACATTGTTGCCACACTCAAAAGGTTTAACAGGTTTTCTTTCAATAGTGCTAGCTCAGCATTAAGATAATTGAATAACTACAGCTCTATGGAAACAGGGGTGTGCTTATTGAAAAGTATTTCCTGTGCAGAAGATTGAGACTAACAAATATTCTCAACTGACGTGTTATAGAAAATCTACAGGGAAGGGAAGCAAGGGAAGTTATATAGAGCCTGAATTCAGTGTCAGTAATCCAGAAGGCAAAAATATGTCAAAGCATTTGAGCTGTGGTATCACTGACGCACCACCCT
The DNA here is from genome assembly GCA_013400495.1 of Nicator chloris. Lineage (NCBI taxonomy): Eukaryota > Metazoa > Chordata > Aves > Passeriformes > Pycnonotidae > Nicator > Nicator chloris. The sequence continues at coordinate 86,013 of WAAE01023900.1, forward strand.
CTCCCTGTTGAGAACCTGGACTTCCATGTCCTATTTAAATCACATGCTCCTCAGCAGCAGGGCTCTGAGATACCCAGAGTGTGCTACATTTAAAGACCACTTCTGTAGAGAAGATCCAGACCTGCTTCTCTGTTCCTAGCGATAAAGCAACACTTCCCAAACCCTTATTTCATCTTAACTGAGACAGCAACGATGCCTAGTTTGTGCTTAAGGCCAAATATACTTGTACTAGTACTAACAGCAGGTTAATCATTGAATTGCTTTAAAAATAACCAACTATTTCTAGCATTAAAATGCTCTACAAGGTGTCTGCCATCAGCAGGGCCTCAGCTGAAACGGCAGTAGCAGAGGGATGTAGGGATGACACGGGAGACTTCAGCCTGTGCTTTCAGCCCCATGCTCTGAGCGGGCTCGTGCTGCAGGAAGCCCAGGGCAAGTGCACAGGCATCGGAGCCACCTGGAGCATCCTCCAGGCTCTGGGGGGCAAAAGGCAGCGATGGCTGACAGCCTTTCTGCATTAGAAACTGCGGAGGAGCCTTTGAAATCTGGGACTGTAAGAAGCTATAGAAATACAGGGAAGAAACTACTGACACAAATACCACCAAAAGAAAGATGCAACCAATGTTTAGATTTGCTTTCTGCCTTAGTAATAAGGATTAATACTTGCTTTTGTGGAAAACAAAGGTTAAAGACACTTAGAGCTACCACTTGGGTATAACCAGTTTGCTTAAGAAGATTATACATTGCAATTTGTTTTAAAATGTCGAGCATGCCTAAGAACATAAACCTATAAACTAAACTAGGTCCACCAGGGAGAGCTGGAGAATTGTTTCTACACAAGACACACATTGTAACATTCACTCAGCTCAGAGGAATTTATGTTCACTATCTAGTTCATGCTGTATTTCAAAGAGGATCCACATCAGAATCAGGAAAAGAATGAAAGTGCAATGAAACAACATCATAAAACATACAAAAATCATTGCAAATTCCAACTCTTATTTAGATTTGTCAGGTTCAGCACTGCTAACACTGTCACTGCTGCACCCTCCTAAAGGCATGGCAGCACAGCAAATGTTTTAACAAGAGCAGTCTGGAGCTTTTGTTTGGTTATAAAGTAAAGTTCTTGATCATTATTACCTAGATAAAGACTTTTAAAGTGTATAATGGATTATTTTTGTAGTTTAAAATGGCTTACTTGGTAGTTTCCTGTAATAGCTCGCCCATGCATTAATTTCTTGAATCTATAAAAATGTTGTCTAGGTAATTTTTCCTGCAGCTTTCTTTTAAATGTTACTCACTCAACACACACATTTAGTTTCTTCGTAAGTTTCTGACTAAAACCTTCTTTACTTAATCCTACTTGGTGCAGAGAAACAGCTTCCACAGCTAGTTCTTGCTAAGGGGGGATGGAAAACAAAAGACTTTATTGTCGTACTCTACACATGTTTGGGATGTTTATCACCTTTAAAAAGTATGGCTTCAAATAAATAGGTAAATAAATAAATGTTTGTACCTACAGAGGTGGTGAAAACATTGGAACTGAAATATTGGATTATACTTATTTTGTGTCATTAACTTTTGAAGCGAAGAACTGTCCCCCAGTCAATACTCAACATATTCAACAGCTGCAGTTAAGAAGCAAAGCACTTAAATCAGATTTTAACTACGGGAACACCAGGAGATGCAAAATGAGGGCTGAGGCTCGCTCACAAACAGCCCTGCAGAACTGACAGCTACACAGTTCTTTTAGCTCTGTTTATGAATCTCTAAAGCTAAAGCTGTTTTATACCACAACTGCAGTTTCTCTGGAAAGGACAATGGAAATGCGATTTGTCATTCTCCGCTAACAGTAAAATTCAAAGCAGCTGTTAGCTTTAAGGTCAATAATAGCAAAATGCAGAATAGATTAAGGGAAAAAAGAGGAAAAAAATTAATATAAGCACAGTTTTATTTAGCACCCAGGGAGGGCAGGAAACATGAGGAAAAGCAGGCTCCTTTTCTTCAGGCTCTATTTATCCGGGTATTGATTAGTGTGTGTTCTGTCTGCCCAGACATGCTGGGAACATTTTCCTTCACATTGAGCAGTCCAGAAAGGAACTACTGAAGAAGAATTTGAGGATTAATCAGTGTGTTAATTGAGGTTATCTAGATAATGACAGATGGGAAGAACATACTGAGCAAGTCACTGTGGCAGTCGTACTCATCTGTTAAAACCAAAATTAATGGATACACAAACTTAAGTTCACTTGTGCATTGATTTTCATCCAGCTGCAGCAGACTATAAAAGAGCTATCGGGGAAAGTTATCCATTAGCTGTCAACTCAGAATGCCTTAAGAAGCAATTGCTAATCCTCCAGTGATATCTCACTAAATCCTAATCTCTACAAATTGTTCTTGGAAGAAGCATTAAACTGGTCATCAAACCAGGATTTTAATGCTTCTTAAGGCTTACTCAGCCTGTAACCCTTTAGAGATCATATGAAGGACTAAAATATCCAAAAAGCAGATAAAAGAAATAAATCAGATGGATATTGTCAATTGCACATCTACACCCTCCTGCACTTTCGTGCGCTGTGAAATAAAAACAAAGCAGCAAAATCCATCATTATAATAATACAATAAAAAATCCTAGCATTCATACAAATTTAGATACTACTTTTGTTTCAAATCTGCTTCACAATACAATCTCCTATTATAAAAGGGTATAAAACAGCAAGAGGTAGAGATAGATCCATTAAAATTTCAGTGCTCATAGCATTCCAAATAAACACTAAATAAAAACACAGTATTTTTCTCATCTTATTAAAATCTTGAATGTCTTATCTAGAATTACATGATTCAACCACGAAAATGGGTACAGCTACACCAGTGTGAAGGTGATATAAATTAACAGGTTCTAAGACTAACAGCACATTAGGAAAGGAGTAAACAGTGATGGAGCTTGGAAAAACTGCAGAATAAGGATATTGATTTCATTACATAACTGCAAAATTATTAAAATCTCTCTCATATACAGGTTAAAGGAAGCAAATAATTTTGCTTCCCAGTGCCACAGAAGTGGTTCACTCGAAGATTTTGGATTCGGGTTCTGGAGAGAGCAGAGAGATAAAAATTACTGATTGCAGATGGTAATCCAAAAAACTCAGAAGTTCTTCAGTTGGGACAGGCACAAGTTATGATGTGTAAGCAGAAATGATCACAGTAACAGAAAACAAATGGCTGGCAGATGCAAAAACAGCAAGAGAGCCCAAAATAAAATTTAAAAAAAAAAAAAAGTGCAAAGGGGTCATCTATCTGTGCACCTTATGAAAAACAACAAAGGGAAAGTCATATTAGACTTCAGGAAAACTTCCAAACTTGCAACAGGTAAGCACTGCAAAACACTAGAATAGAATGGTCTTTGTGGAAGCAAAGGGAAGTTGGAAGCCACACACTTCTGTGTGAAGTGCAGTCTTATGTCAGACCAGCTCTGAAAATAACTTTTTTTCTATAAAAGGCAATTGAGGATGAAGGTTACACAGTAAAAAATATCTAAGTGGCCATACAGATTGGTTGGCAAAAGTAACTTTTCAACATGCAATATTATAGACTCAAGCTTATCAAAGCAACATTTTACCACCATCCTGCATTTTCAGAGACCGTTTTGGGCAAATTAAGGAAGTTTTGAAATGTGACTCCTTTGCTGAGGAAGCTTTGCAAGGAGTATACTAAAGGTTAAAATGTCACAGAATTCTTCACAAATCTGAAAAGAACTTTTATTTGTGTCTACTGTTTGGTGAAGTATCTCAAGAACTAAAGATAGGCAAGTGTTTCTAATAAAGAAAAGGAATGGAGACTAAATCCAGATAACGTTTTTGGAACTGAATGGGGCTCTGGGATAGATGCAAGAGGAACCACTGAATTGTCTCATCGATGTACAGCGGGAGTTCTGCTGCATGTGACCTCTGGAAAAAGAAATGCACTCATCCATAAAGGAATATGCTCTACAACTGCAAATTAAATAGGATCCCAGCATCATCATGAACAGAATATGGTGCTACCTAATATACAATAAGATGTTCTATTTTTCAAACAGAAATAGCTGTATTGTCCTTTTAAATACAGGATTGTTCTATCTTCTCCTAAATGTTGGGAAATATTAGGAAAATGCAAAAGGCTTTTTCTTTCAAATGGTTTTATTCTTCATTTAATTACCTGCTCAGAGGAATAAAGCCACTACAAATTAACTGATCAAAATAAAGCTTAGTTATCTAGGGAACAAAGGCAACCTCCTGTTATTTCCTAAAGTTCTTTCACAGTGCATTTAAATATTTATTTGAATAATTTCTGGAAATTTGCAAGAACACCAAATTCAGAGGTAGAAAGTGTCAAAAAGGTGCTAAATCATAAAAAGAAATACTCCAGGAAGTTTAAATTATTCTTGAGGAAGCAGAAGAGACTCATAAAGCCCAAACAATGTATTTTTAACTGAAAAAATAGACCTCTTTTAAAATCATGGAACAGTGACGACATTTGTCACTCAGAATACATGTTCCCTTCACCCAAATTTATCATTCTGTTAGAATTTCAAAGTACCAGATAATGATCTAAAGTGAAGAGAGTCAATTAAAAAAAACAGCTGTATGACTGTTAAAAAATACCACCTTTTTCTTGGTTGAAAATAGAGACCTATACCTGTGGGCCTGAGAGTTCTGGGTCTGAGAGATTTTAGCCTGGTAGCAGGTGTTAACTTTCTCCCAAGGAAAATTTATCAAGGAAGCTTCTCCTCAAAACAACTCCTGGCAAACAACTCTCCTTTCTCAAAACAATCTTTCCCCAGGTGGTGTTTTGCTTTTCTAGTTCTCAAAACATTTTAGCTGTTTCTGAGGTTTAACCATGGGATTAGAGAGGTTCCTATTCACCAATCATGTTAAGCCTGTACCAGAACTCCTTATAAAAAGGTAGTAAGAATCAGACAAAGTTTTTTCTATGCTCTTTGCCTTCTGAAATATTTGGAATCTCTCATCTTTTTTCCTGTGCTATAATGACCTATACCCACAAACACAAATTTCCCAAGTGAGAGCGCAGTGGTTCGTATCTCCCAAAGAAGTTACACATAGCCAAGGAGCAGGTGAATTAGAGTGAATTAAGGACCCATATGTTGAGGAGAGGACCTCAGGTTCAGCCTCCTGTCTCTGTGATGTTTGGGGCCCACACAACACAAATCCAGCAGCTGTAAACCCAATGTATTGTAAAGGAAAGGAGGCACAAAAGTGGCAAAACACGGGGAACCCTATCAAAACATCGTTGGCATTCTCTCCAAATGAAGATCTTGAAGGAAAAAGCCATCAGGAAACTGATTCTTCATCAGACTGTTCGGACTGCTCCTCAGCCAACAAACTGGTTGTTTATTTGGAGATACAGCTCTCCTGTGGTCATGGTCAGGCCCAAGGAAGTGGCAAGAACCATAAAGGAGAAAGACTTGCTTATTGGAAGGGACAGCAACACAAATCATCTCCCTGAGCACCACACAGTGCTTAGGAAAATGCCATGTTTAGGCACAATGGCCACACCAAGAACATAAATCAAGGAATTACAACATGAATTTAGGAAGACAGATCTGTATCACTGTAAGAAAATAAAAATTTCTAGTGATGATTTTCAAATATTTTATCCCCATGTGTAACAGAAAACACACTCTTATTGTGTGAGGTTATTTAAAAATTAGTCACTTAAATGCAGTGATCATGGGAAAACACTATCAGACAGGAACTTGAACATTGCTAAAGGTGAAATAAGTCTTCAAACTCTTCCTCACAAAATCAGGAATGACTCAGAAGAGAGTGGATAACTTGACAACTTTCTACCTGATTGATGTAAGCAAATACAGAAAATTCTACTCCACTGTCATCACTTAAAAGATCACAGAACACAGTAAATGGAAAAATGTGATTGTATTCTTGTTGTCTATTATTTTCTTGTTTCTAGCAGCAACAGCTGCTTCTTGGAACAGCAAGAAAAGGATATCAGGCAATCAGTTTTGACTCAGTTCTCACAGAAAAGCAGAAGCTAATTCAAAACATGAGAGCATGATGCAGCTCAGCTATGACAGAAAAGAGGGATGACAAGAAAAGGCACAGCCATTTCAAACAACAGATAAAGCTTTTCAAAAGATTTGAGAAGTTGGAAAAAAAAGAAAAAGGAAGGAAATTAAACGGAAGGGGAAAAGCCTAAGAATATAAAATATAAGCACTTCAAACAACATTGTAATATAACACAGGAGGTATGGAGTTCTTCTCCCTGAGAGCAAGAGAACACAACAGAGGAAGACAGCAAGTGAAATGACAATGCATCCTTTCTAAAATAAAATCTATCCTGAGCAAATGATTCAGAAAATCAAGAGAACTTTAAAAGCTATTAGGTAAAGGCAATAAATAAAGTATTTAAGTGTATCAGTAACAGGAAGGTTATAAAAGAATCAGAACGTTCTACTAAAAGATCAGCATCAATTATGGATACTGCAGATAAATGACTTCTGTGCATTGATCTTTACTGCAGAATATGACGGAAAAACATCTACTACAAACTTTATACTTCCAGCAGGAACCACTTACAGAAAAAATGAAGCACTTATAGAAAAGAAGTATCTTGGAAAGATTCTAAAAGATTACTTTCTAAAGCTCATTGCATATTCCAGGGCACTTGCCAAAAAATAAAATATAACCTGATAAAAAAATCCAAACCATAACAAATAAATAATCAGAAGTAGATGTGAAACTATGCCTCTGACTCTCACAAAAGTAGGCCAAGATATTCCAAACATTTCTATCTCCAAAGAGTTTCATATGATTTTCTTACAGTAGAAAAGATTTGTAAGAATAAAGCAAGTTTGGAATACAACCAAGTTATTATCTACTTAATAGAAAACAAGTATCAAATTTATGTTTTGCAGTTGCCTACATCATTTTTTTCGTCCTAATCAGCAAGTGGTAGAGAAATGAAAACTGAGGAGAGTCACCTGGAACTTGTCAAGAAAAAAAACAAAACAAAATGCCATCACTGGACTTCCACAGTAACTTCACGACATTCTGAACTCAGAATTCTTTTCTTATTATGTAGAATTTTAAAAGACAGGGCTGCCCTTCGTGATAATTTTTTTTTAAAAACAGCATTTTGGATTAAATAATATGAAAAGGATATAAGAATGATGTGAGCACCATTAGGGTGCACACAACCTTTGGGGGACAGTTCCCTGTTCATTGAGACACATGACAGCTTTTCAACAAGGCTGCAGAGCAGAGGGACACAGCACACTCAGGTGATGAGGATGATGACAACAAAATGTTCATTCAACACAGGCTGCAGAGGCAGCACAGACAAAACAACAGGCTCAACTGGCTAGGAAATCTTTTTGTTTGGGAAACAGAAAAGATGAGCTGAAATATCCCACCAGATATGGAATTCTTTCTCTGGTCCGTATTAATTCTTTCTCTTTGGCGGTACCACCCATTCCAGGAGAATCCTTGGGAGAAACACCACAGGATCCTGTGCTGAAGAGCACAACAGGAATTGTTCCCAGACTGTATCACCTGATTATGGGCACAGCACATCACCGTGGGGCAATTTCCTTCTTAGCTCTTCAATAATTCACTTGCTGGCAGGAGCCTCATCATAATAAATTAGGTCTAAGAGAAAGCACGCTAAATATTCACAATACAAACAGTTCCACTGGCTTTCCCTATCTCCTGAGCTTCTAAATCTGTCTCTCTCATCTCCTCTCAGCATAAGATCTCTGCTCCTACCTCTACTGTCCTGCTCTCTGAGTATTTCTGGAAGAGCTTAACTGAAAAGCAGAATGGAAGAATCAGCACAGAACACTGGAAATGGCATTCACAATTCCACTGCATCAGCAAAGCACAGCAGCATAGCACACATAAAAAAATGAAATGAGGAAAGACAGCTCCTGTTAGGTTCATTATGTACATACCCTCCAAATAATACACCACTTGAGAAGAGCTGGTACGTGTCCCTATTTAAAAGGTTCTACAGAGCCCATCAATGAAACTTCTACATAGTTATAAAGGCCTGTGCTTTGAGAAGCTAAGACTTGAAAAGCAAATACAGCAGAATATTTTAGATTTCACACCTATTGCAAGTTGAAGCCCAACCCTACAGTTAATTTTTAAGATGTGCAGTACAAAATCCTCCTTTGATCACATCCCGATTTCATGTAAAAGCTCCAAATATGCCACGTGTTGTATTGTTTACAAAATTATCTAAAGATCTGCAAATCACCCTTTCTGTGATGCCCTCCCCAGTGAGTATCCACACTAGTCACACGATCAACTGCTCAGCTGAATGAGAAGTCAGGCATTTGGTCAAGTTGCCCATGATTAAAAAAAGACTACCTGGGACTTTGGAGAATTGTAAATTTCTTTTTTCACAAATCAAGACGGGTAGAACCACTGAGAGTGATGCAAAATATAAAATATGAAGACATTGACAAAACCCTCCTACACAAATACCAGCTCACCATTCAGTAAAAGGGCTCAGGCACAACTGTTGCAGACTGGTAGAGTTCCAGTGTGTCCCACATCAGGCCATTTGCAGGTTTCAGTAGTCAGCTACCTGCAGGAGACCCCATGACTGCCTGGAACAGATATGCCACCTTGTGGGGTACACACCCAATGTCATAAAATGGTCATTAAAAGGATGCCAACCTCACTGTTAATATCACAGATCTATTCAGTTGTTACACCTCCTTGTTTCCAACCCATTTCATTATCCTATTTGCAACTGAAATATTCCCAGCTCTCCATTCCAAACAGCAGATTGTGCCACTTAATGGCAATTAAATGCCCTCAAGGCATTAAAAAGGCTATTATCAAAACATGGATTTCAAGCACCTGTGTAAATCATTTCATGCAGCCTTTGAAATTCATAACGAGTGAGTCTTCAATGAGAATGTGCATGTTGGGGTCATACATCTAGGTGTTAACACAATATTTATCCTCAGTAATAACTAGTAATAACTATCCTAGTAATAAGGTTTCGTATCACCTTCTTCTAAAATACTGAGTACAAGAACATTTGTTAATGTTAAACAGTTCCTTGCCCACCACCAGCAAGTTTCTCTGCTACAGACATTGTTTTTAAACCCCAAACCTCACAGTAGGAAAAATAAGCAAATAAAGCACTTAGCAAGCTTACATGTTTACATTTGAAACCCAAGCATATCAGTTCAAGTTTTGAAAAGCATTTCAGCTAATTTAAAAAACAACAGACAGCTCGAACTTTGTTGACACTGGAATCTTACTACTGGAAGGAGGTCGAAAGAGACACAGTAAAAAAACATTTGCCAATTTTTCTCCAGTTGTGTTTGTTGATTTGTTACAATACCTCTCCCATAAAGCTTCTCTCACTGGCCATCTGAGATTCCCCGTAATAAATGCATTTTTATTGTTAGATTTTTCTTTTAAATACCAGCACAGTTACACTTCATGAAAGTCAACTATGAGCAAATGCAGAACAACAGACTAGGCTAAGCAAGTCAGTCCTTTGTAACTGTTTATTTTAAATGTTAGCTAGAGCCCACTTATTCTCACTTATCTCATTGGGTTTGGATTTGGATTAGGATCCCACCTACTCAGAGAGCATCTTGACTCTATCTATAGAAGACTACACCATACTGAAAGTGTTTCTTCCTTTTGATGTGAGATATGGCAACAATAACACTTTGGTTCTAAAATATAACTAGACAGTAATATAAAACATAGTAGTTACTAAAATTCCCAGTGACAAGTGATTATAAAGCTAAGCTAACAAGACTTAAATGGGGTTGTCATAATGGCAGGCTTTGGCCTAATGAGTGTCCCAAATTCAAACCTGATTCCACTCACTGCAGGACAAAAATAAAGAATTACTAACTAGAGTAAGTGGCTTGCTAGGGTGTCTCACAGACAGCCCTCCCTCCTGTCAGATACAGCCCTGTCATCTGAGGACAGACCTTGGCTATATTTGGAGATATATTTTTAAATCACCCAAAAAACCAGAAGCTTCTGTCCCTTACTCCTTAGTATTTAAGTCCAATAGATTTCACTGTCAGAGAATTATTGCAAATTATCAGACACTCAAGCAACAGAACAACCAAAGATACCAGGTACTTTCAGAGATTTAAAACGAGACTTGCGAAGTGTAGTTCCTTCTTAGTGTTTGAATATTCATTAATACACACCTCACTTCTCATCTGTACCTCTTCACCAAGTCTTTATTTCACAAATAAGAAAACCTGAGCTTGAGGAAAAGGAAGGCACCACTCCTGATCTCCTAACTTCCAATAACCAACAGCCTCAGATCTTTTACTGTCACTGAGGTTTGGACAACTTCTTGGGATGAACAGCAGATCAATAATCAAGCTAAACTGGTGACAAAGAAGTCATTCTATAGCAGCTGACTATTACAACAGCTCTACACTGCTGAAGCCAATTTTTTTTCTGGTGGAAGGGGCGAGTGAGGGTGACTTTGCTGAGCTGTGGCAGCGAGGGGCAGAGCTGCAGGGCAGGCAGTGCCCGCGGTCTGCTCCCGCCTGAGCGCTGCCGTCAGAGATTCAGAGAGGGATCTCCACCCCGCACTCCCACACTGCTGCCCCTGCACCCGGGGAAAGCTCCTGTGCTATGTAATGCATGAAATCATTACACCAAGTAACCGGCAAAAAGGTGAAATGCTCGTGGATCTCTGCTGTTACGTTTGGGATTTGGGGATTGCTGGATTTTTCACCTCAGCTTGCTTTCCATAACAACTGCTGATATTGCATGTCACCTATATTTAATTTAATATCCTCCTGATTTCCTGTATTGATGCTTTGATTATCCCAACATCTATTCAGGCAGAGTTGAACTGAACTTCAGAAGAAATGCATTATGTTTGGACTCTAACTTCCTCCCAATGAAGAGTTCTCATGTAAAACATTCAATCTAGTGCCTGTCTGTGGTCTGTCCTGCTCCTTGCTGTGATTCTTACCAAACTGCTGACCAGCCTACAGCTCCCACTGAACACTCAGTTAACCATGAGCTGCTCAGATTCTAATTCTACTCCACAACACAAAAACATAGGAAATATGTTGTTAAGTAGTATTTGTTAGGAAAAAAGTCCAAGAGTCTATGCTGTCATATAGATTGAGTTTATAAACAGGATTTAAAACGTGAAAAAAATATTAAGAGGGTGTTACAATTTTAAGGGGTGATTGAAAAATAATCTCTAATTAAATAGTTAAATGTAATGTGTCTAATTAATTAGATATAATCTTACAGTATCTCCTTAAAAGTATTTTTTTAAAAAAAAGCTCCCTAATAAACCCACACTGCTTTTGAGCAGCCAAAATTCTCAGTGTGCAAATAAAACATCTCACAAGAGTTATTAATCTTGTGATCACCTAGCATACCTCATCCTCACTCCAGGACTCTACTCATCACCATCTCTTTAGTAAGGAATTTTATTGCTATGCCTGTCCAATACACTTTATGTTCTATAGCTACATCACTGACCAGTCAAGTGTTCAATTAAAAATCAGAGCTAAATGTATTTTAATTGCTGTAAAATTTAAATAAATATGTGTTCATGGTTCCAAATTATGCACTGTAAACAAACCAGGAATGAGGAGCTCAGTAGCTCCTCAATCTGTGTGAGTTCAGTTCATATTTACAGATCCACCTTACGGTAGCAAAGCTGTGGCTGGCTACAAGTCCCCTACGTCTGCCAAGGTGGCAGAGGACAGCTTTCCAAAGTATGCAAACACAAGGTGCAATCCAGCCTTGTAGTGTACCCAAATACTGAAATCCAGTAGGTGCAAATGATCTTTTCAGCCACCTATAAAATAGCAATTACAGTATCAAACTCTTCTCCTCTTAAACATACCACACACTAGCATTTCAGCTTCACATATTCAGAATTAATCTAGCCATCCAAGAACTAAAACCTGAAAGAATTCCCTATTGCAGGCAGATCCTTCTAAAACCAATTTAAAATATTAAGTTACTATTCATGCCTTTCATTTAGGACTAAGTAGGGCTCTGTAAAGAATGTGCTCCAGACATGAAAAGGCATTAGAAGCACTTCTTTCCCTCTGTGTGTTTGCAGGGAACAAGGCAGGGTAGCTCCTGCTGACAGAGACGAGGCAGAGGTTGTGTCCCCCCAGAGCAGCCAGCCTGGGCACAGCTCACGCTGTCACCTCCTCTGCCCAGCCACCCCCGTTCCTCTCTAAGGCAAGGTGACAGCAAATGTTCACCCTCCCCAGTACAAGTGAGACTCAAGAGTATCCTGTGAATGCTGCATCTTCTCTCTTGCTTTTATCATGATGGGCATCAAGGTCCTCACAGCTCAGAAGGTAATCCCCGAGGAGGCAAAGGTAGGACCTAACAGAGGGAGGAGGAAGAGAGCCCATGTGCACCATGAACACAAGCACAGCCTCAGCCAGGAGCAGACTGCATCATTCTGCACTATCATTACCTTAAGATAATCAGTGAATTTAAATTTCAGTTATAAACTCAGAAACAGTATCAATGATTACTTTCATCTGTTAAGATAATATAAATGGTTGTAATTTCTAACCTGAGTTTTTCTAACTTCTTTTTAAGATGAAAACTAATTACAACCAACTTTATTACACTGAGATACAGCTTATAAACAAGCAGCTGACCCTGTGAAATGTGTGGTATGCTCCATCATAAGAAGTAATAAAAAATAAAATAAAGACTGAAATCTAAAAGCAAAGAAACACAATCTGCTTAAGGAAAAAGCTGGTTTTGCTGCATACATTGTTGTATGTATTTATGTATTACATTTAAACTTCTTAGTTATTACAAAAAAAATACAAAAAACCCTGAGGGGATTGAACTTTTACCACTATGACCATTATGTATCTGTGCCAGAATTCAGGCTAAAGACTAATGTGGTTTAGCTACTTATGAAATAATTATAAAAGTACCTCTACCCTTCAAAATCAGGAGCACTGACACTCATCAGAATAATCTCCTCAGTTAAGTTCCTGAACCCACTGCCCGCTGAACCCTGGCAGAGCAAAGCCTGGCAGGAAAATCACCATACCAGTTCAGTGCAGCTTATCTCTGAGCTTCCTACAAAACCCCTGCTTCTCTTTTGTGAATTCACTCACAGACTGGACAAGAACATTAATTTTCTCTCCACACAACGCTACTCTCAAAAAAAAAATTAACAAAGCAACCCCTCTGGAAGACAATTACTGGATTGTTTTTAGCAAGTATTATACAATCAATTCCTAGTCAAAGCTTCTGGGATAGCTTAGTACTAGTCTAACGATAAGCCACTCACCACTTGTAGTGTAATTCACCAGGGGAGAGGAAACAAAGATTCCTCGAATTTTTTTTTAAATATTTAATTGTATTACTCAGCCACTGAGAAGGGCAGTTAGCTTCAGCTCTGAGGCACCCTGAGCACACCAATGGAAATGCCATTTTCCCATGCACTGAACTGGGAGACAGAAGTAACCATTAGCCTTGCAGAACACAGCACAGTTCTCCAGGTTAACAACACTTTTAGGTGCAACTTGCTTGGTTTTGTTAAAATCTTGATTACATTCATGAGCTGCACAGCAAATTCAGACTGAATATTTTCAACCTTCCTTGTCAACTACTTGTCACTGCAGTAAAAGTAGACCACCATCACCCCTCCAGGAGAATAACACACCTTATCTGAATCCCTGCCTTACAAGTTCTGACATCAGTGAGAATACTCAGCTCTGGAAAAGAGGCTATTTGCTATTAATACTAAGTTAATGGTTTGCTATTGCACAGTACTATAGCCCCTCTATCTGGTAACAGCCAGCAATCAAGGCTCAGTTCTTGCTTAACTAGAATCTTGAACTTTTACAAGAATGATGCTGTGAAGAGACCAATGTAAAGTTTATTTCATAATTTTGGTTTCAGAAAATAACTAGATCTTAGAATACATCTTACCATCCCTAATGTTTTCGAAAGCATTTTCTATCTATAAGCTTCGTGAAAAAGTCAATTTTGGCACATATCTAGCTGAGAACGTAACACAGACAAAAACTAGAAAACCAGAGATATTCTCAAGAATAATGAAAAACAAAAATCAGGAAAAGAAACAGTTTAAAAGTGATTTGTAAAAAGATTAATGACCCACGTGTCTTGTCACACTCTACAGCTAAGCAACTACAGTCCTCCAGAACACAAAGATTTTACTACAGAACTCATTCCAGGCAAAGGGTTAACAGGATAATGGTATATTTTTCAAGGCAGTGCTAAGAATACATACACACACAAAAAGAAAATGCTCTAATGGAAACTCAGTTCAAATAAGCCCATTTAAATACTGTTGGCAGCTTTTAAAAAGCTGGTGTACATTTACTTACACAGCCATGTTTTGTAAGCACTCACACTGCCATCTCAGACAGACTAACACATTTAATCACACAGATGTTCACATAAATTGGCCCTGATTCTGCAGATCCATAACTCTGCAAAACACAAAATGCATCACTAGCACACCCTAAACTGGGCCTGTGATGTCTGCAAAACTTGGCCATGCAGCAATCTCATTATAAAAAGTGAAAGACCATAAACTACTCCGTTCAGCACAACATCTACACAGAATACTATCAGGATATTTCTTCCTCAGGGCTTTACTGTAACAGTTACAAAATGCCTCTGTGAAAGGTCTCCACTTTCATACAAGCTAAAATACTAATTAATTTTTCTACAAAGAGCACCTACCATGTTGCACTGCTAACGTGCATCTTTTCTATGAGAGGAAAATACAACTGGCAGGCAGGGATGGGACACAACTGTAGGGCTCTTAGAATTGCCACGAGATTAATTCAAATTTTAAAAGAAAAAGAAAAGCCATAAACCCAAAAACCAACAAACAATAAGACGTTAAAATAAAAAGAGGAGACTCTGCAGGTTTCTGGGTTGATTTTACAGCGGCCAAAACAGAATTCAGGTATTCCAAACCATAACTTTTTACCCAGTTATGTTTTTATTGGACAGTGAGCCTTTTCCATTCTACCTGAGCTTTCCCCAGATGTTTAACTCCTGCAAAAATAAAAGAATAAAATCACTCTGAGGAAAAAAAGTAAATCAATTTGGACTTAAAAATTGGTTGCTCAACATGATATGAAGTGAATTATCTTTGAAGCTGAATAGCTTATCTCCTACAGTCAGCAGTCAGCATATCCACACACAAAAAAAAAAAAAAAAGCAATCAGGAGGAATGTGTTGTAAAAAAGACCTGAAAGTCGTGGAATTCTCCTATTTAAATGCTACATGAGAAACACAGCTTTGGAAATCCAAAATACTGGTCTTAGAGGATGGAAAAATGGAATACTGGAAGAATTATTTTATCTATATTTTTTAAACATTACCAGAGTAATACTGAATATATTGAAAAACAGAAACAACCATTTGAACAGTTAGTAATAACAATTTAGTTAATGTATTTTTCTCTGCTACCTCCAAATTTCACCAGGAAGAGGTGATCCAATTAGGCACTTCTTCCGTGAAAAGGCCATGGAAATTTAGAAGTGCAGTTACTATTTTAATTTTCCTCGTGGCTGCTTTATTCAATTTTTTAGTTCTTGAAGGCATTCTACCAAGGGACCCCAGCAACCCGTGTGACAGACAGTAGCAACCCACTCAAAAAGCACTTGCCCATTTGTGTGCATTTGCTTTCTCTGCGGTACTTGGAAGCCACCTGACCATTCATCCTCTGTCTTGTCCAGGTGTAAAACGCCCTCTCTCCACCCTCACAGGGAACTCCTTTCCTCCAGTGAAGATGCACTTTACTCAGTGGAGTGGCTGGAGATTAGCCATCAGGGGGAAGGTAAAAGTAGGAAAGCAAGTTTATGAGCTGTCTACCTTGGAAATTTAGTTGAGCCATGAGGAAACACAGCCTCAGTTCTGATCTGAAGCACAGATGTCTCATTAAATGACACTTCCAACCCTCACCATATTGAGCCAAGAACTGAGTGGAGGAAGAAAACATCTCCAGAACACAAAGCATTTCATTGTTTCTCCTGTGTTTTGTCTACTCTTTTAATGCAAAATAATAATAAAAAAGTACTTGTGCTTAATAGTAACAGTGACTACAAACCCCTTCCACACAGCAGAACCTGAAAGAGACTTCCAAATTAAAACAGATGCACTCTGCCATGCTGTGCACGTGTGCACACACAAAATACAAGCATGGATTTGTGCATTTGCACAGGGCCAGTTTTTGAGGAGGATCAGGATCTCAAAGCCTGTAGTAACCCCAGGACCAATCTTTGGCTGCTTTGGTTCTGGTGCTTGTCCAGTCAGTGTGGTTCAGAAAACAAACCCAGAGGTTTCATGGCAGCTAATTGGACAGAGTTGTTCAAACACAAGCCCAGAAAGAAACCACCAGGCTCAGAGACAAATAAGCCTCTGCTTTTAACAAATTTATTTATATATGTTTGTGACCAAGCCATCCCACATGATTTTACAAGGCGCTTCTCCTTGCTCAGCTTGTTTCCAAAACGATCACAGGAGAAATCAACAAAACCAAACACTGGTAGTTTCAGGTACCTCCTGAAAACCATAAGGGCTATGAAACTGAAAGTCAAGGCCAAATCCACAGCAATCCCTGTGTTTACTGGGCTTTGCATTCAAAGCAATGAGTCATATGATAAATGCACTGTGCAACACTAGACAATACTGTAGAGACAGGTCTTTTGCTTTAATTTTTAATTTCCATTTTCTGTGGGTTTAGATAAACCATCAACATTACTTTAGCATAATTCTTTGCAATGAATCAATACTCTAATTTAATAATGGTATTCTGTTGTCAACATCTAATATATCACATAATGTCCTTGTATAGATGCAAAAAACAAATATACCAAATAAAATGCAAAGCTTTGCTTTCATCAGTGATCACAGGTTAAATCAATATAATGACAAACTCTACAGCCCCCAGAAGAATTTCCTTCAGGGTTAAAAATCAGCATGGAATAATTTCAGCCATATCCCTCCCACTCAACTTGCCAGTGCTGTGCAAGCCCTTCTAGGTCATAGGATTCCAGCAATGACTTTAATGAAGGGGAGAGAGAAGAAATATATCTGAATAGAATCAACACACATATCTGAGTGGGTCTTATTTGAATACTCCACTTCTTTATGAATTCACTGATAGCTGCTCTAGTCCCTAACTATAAAGAAGATTAAAAATGGAAAATGGAATTAAATCCGATGTCCTCCAACCTAATTGAAATAGATGAAGCAAGTTGTAGCTGTGAAATATGAAAAATAAAATAAATTACAATGACTTTTACTTCAGTGATGCAGCTGCACATCTGTGTTTGTTATTTTTACCTTGATGTCAACAAGTATCTAAGATGGGAAACACAAATCTAATCATGTCTATAGTACTGACTGAAGGTATGTGAATAGAAAAGAAGTGAGAACGAAGAAGAAGCAAATGCTGTTAAAACTCCCAGTTATTTGCCTCAGTATTTTTTTTCAGTTCAATAGCTTTTGAAGCATTTAAAATTGGTAGTTAGCTGGCATGTTAATCTCAGTTAATGCCAAAGGCACGTGCTCTGCAGCCACGTGTGCTTCCCTCCATTCAATGACAGCTCACGCTCGTCATGCGAAGTGTTCGCGATCCATGTCATTTGCTGGCAGAATGCTTCAGAGCTCTGGGAAGAGTAGGTCTGGTTTTACTACGGTTTGGCACCTCCCACAACACCCTCCAGTTGGTGAAAACCCCGCAGTTCCATCTAAGTGTCATCCTTAATGTGAAAAAGACATTTGAGTCAGTGCAAAATAAAACAAAGAGCTTTTACCAAAATGTCAGTGCTGGTAGCAGTGCATCTGCCAGATGCTTGTTACTTGAGCCCATGCTGTGCATAACAAACAGTCAGAAATATGACGAGGATAAATGACTGAACCAGAAAATCTTTAGCAGGAAATCAAAGTATACTCAGACTCACAAAAAAAACGGTTGCAATTGGACTTCACAAGATCTATTGATTAAGTGTTCTGTAACATCTCTTTTCTTGGTTACTATGCATTAGTTGAGCCCCACCTGCCTGACCTCAGTTCCCTGCATTAGCCTTTAGTCATATGAACACAAGAGAAACCACAGCGCTATTTCATAGCTGAATTCACACAGGAATTCTTTTAAGTACAGTATCTCAATTCGAGGATAATAACATTACTGAAGAACCCAGAATACCATGAAAAATGCATATTGGAAAAATCAGGGCATGACTCTTTAGAAATGAAACCAATGGCTTGATAAAAATAAAACCTCACTAGCATGTTCCAGTCTGTTGGGTTGATTTTTTTATCTACAGGCTGGACTGTGCTTCTAAAGCAGTGATTGACTTTTACACTGAGCACTGGATGAAGAGGCTTAGGCTGAAAAGTCATACTCCATATGTGATCATGGAAAACACACTCAGGTACAAGGTACAGAGAGAGGTTCGATGAGTAAGTGGCTTTTGCTTAGTCAGAACGTGAAGGATCTTCATCAAGAACTTTCAAAACAGCTAACAGATAGCTTGACTTTGAGTGAAACACAACCAAGAATTATTGTCATTATGCACACCCACAAAAAAGAGAGATTTCACAACATCTCCTCACATGAATACACACACAGAGAAAAGGCTTTACCAACACTTATTCAGGTGGGCAATCATCTGGCTTTCTGGAGAAATAACTCCTGATTTGCCTTCCATCTTCCTAAGTCCTGTTTTGAGCCCATTTTAACATGTTAAAACAATTAAATAAACTACAACGCAAACCAGTATAAATAAAGATACCTGCTTCTTTCCTTAAAAGCTGTGAAATGCTAAATAACCTACGACTCCCGCCCACATATGTGCCTTGCCAAGCCAGAGGATGATACAAGGGCGTGCGCTGTTTTGGAGGCTGGGGCATGAGATTCATCCTGTTAGATTTGTATTCACAAGGTACAACAGGATCCATGACTTTCATTTCAATAGCTGCTGGAACAACGGGCACAGAAGGAACGTGCAGCTCAACCTGGGAAATTAGGGATGAATTTGTTTTTTTAAAAAAAATTCCCTTTCTTACTGAGAGCTATTAGCGGCACACAGAGATACTTGCTTTGGGGTCACACCATGTCAGCAGTTCACAGCACAGACTGCGTTTCTCCTTTCTCTCCCCTCACTGGATACTGCAGCCTCTAAGAATTTTACATGTATCCTTAGAGATGCTTATATGTATCAGGAGAGTACAGCTGTAGGCTTTAAAAAAATGTTCACATGCCCTACAAATTCAAATCCTTTTTTATGTAATCTATTTAATCTTCCATTAATGATAATCTCTGCTATCAATGTGCCCAAACAGGGTCAATTTCTGCTGGATTTGCACTTCTTGCATTTCCATCCTATAACTGAGCTGCATTTAATAATGGGAAACACCCTGCTGTAAAAGGTATCAGCAGCCTCCCTAAAACAAAAAATAGTTAGGAAGCTCTGCAACTGCCAGGAACATTTCAAGATTATGGTTTTTCTTCTTCCTTTGTGTGTCTTGTATGGAGGAGAGTCCTGCCAGCTGAACATTATTTATTAATCAGGATATTCCTGCCTTCTATACCTTGTAAGGAGACAGCCTAGAGGGGCGGAAATTGCTGTGGATTTCTCTTACATATCCAACGAGACAGAAAGGGGAGAAAGGAAGAGATTGCAAGGGAGCATTTAGACCCTGACAGATCCCACCTGGCAAGCCCAGGCAGATACACGCACACAGATCGCAGCAGTTGAGGAACCATGTAGCATATCTGGCTCACACAAGGACTGAAAATAGACACACGAGTTGAAAACCTGGCTTCATTTGCTGTTTTGTTTTTAAGAAGCGCCCCATACAGCTCCCTATACCTGAGTGAAACAGGTTGCGTTGAGCGCCACAAAAGGTTTTCCTTCTGGTAACTTCCAACTGCCCTAGGTTGTACCTGCAGAACGTGCAGCCTTGGACACACCTGTAAGGGCTGCTTCTCTCTCAATTACTGTGGCAGACACAGGCGAAACGAGTTATTGCCTCGTTAGCTCTTTGATTCAGTGATAGTTTCATTTGTAATCATTCCCAGCCATCCGCCACCTGCACACCCACCCACCCACACACATCCAATTTGCTGTTCTTCTCCCAATTTTGTCAATTCACAAGATCAGCTTGCACTGCCTATCCTCTCTGCCCCAGCGCTTATCAACGAATAGATTTAATAGACAAAATGAAGTTCCTATTGCTTTCCAACAAAATCCTCCAGCAGAAGACTCCTACATTAGCACACAAAAGGGGAGCCCTGGGCTGTAAAAGGGATTCAATTGAACTGACGTTCCCAGCAGCAGCAACTAAGAGTTAATGGAGGACACCGGCTTTTCACTTCCTCTACTGCATCCAAGAAAGCGCACAAGAATACTATAATACAGTATAATTGAGCATTTCACTCAATAGCATCGCACAGAAGTTGTTCTGGCAAGGATTGCATTTGTCCTAAGTAACCTCTATGAGAAGCTGGAAGTTGATGCACTCAGACCAAGAGAATTTTCAGCTTTAGCCCGAATCCTTAGGTTTGTGCTCGGGAGGGTGGGAAGAACCAGCCACCGAGCATCAATCGGAGAACTAGCCCCCTCCTCTGCTTAAAAAAAAAATAGTCAGTTACGGCAACACGGTGCTGTGGCTACACACGGGAGCCGGCCAGGCGCCGGGATGGGTCTGCATATCCGCGGGGTGCCTCGGACTCCTTCCTGGCGGAGCTGGCAGCAGCTCCTTCGGGATCAGGGCACTGGGACTGAGAGAGCATCCCCGGAGCCCGCCCTCGTTCCAAGGGAGACGAGTGTGCAGAGAAGCACATGCACAATCCAGCCCGCACCTGCTGAAGACCACTCTCTCCACACTGCCCCTTCTGGGGGGGGTCATCACTGGTCCCTCTCGCTCAGACACCTCTCAGCATCTCCTAAGTACCTTTCGCAGACCAGCCTGGAAGGGGAAAGAGGGTCTTCAGCCTTCCTAAAACCAAAATGAAAAGCAGTCTCCTCAAATGGCTGCTCCTGCCTCAACATCCATCACACAAGCAGGGAACTTGCCGGGGGTAAAAAGGGGGCGCAAGCAGGGAAGGGAGAAAGAAGCGCAAACTTCAGAGCTCTCCGGTCTCCCGCACGGCAGCAACGGCACGGGGACGACACGGCGGCTCCCTCCGACCGAGGCATCGCCCCGGCCCGACCCCGCCGGCGCTCGGCCGTCGCCGGGTCCGGACGGGGCGAGGCGCGCACCGGGCGGCCCGAGGGGGCGAGGCGGCCGGCGACACTTACGGGTTTTGGGGGTCGTGCTGGCCTCCGGCGTGGTGGTGGTCGACTCCTGGAAGGGAGACAAGGTCCAGGACGGCGCCGAGTCGTGGACGTAGATCTTGTAGGAGGAGGTAGCGTGTGCCGCAGTGGGCCAGGCGGGCAGCGGCGGGGTGCTGGGGGCGGCGGGCGGCGGCCGGGCGCCGCGGCCGGCGGTGCCGGGGGGGCCGCTGGCGGGCGGTGCCGTGTGCGGTGACACGGGGTGCCTGGCCGCGGTGGG